>ML432930.1:0-101724 GCA_005239525.1 Nicotiana knightiana
GATTTTATATTGGCTTGGTTAAAGAACAATTGAAGTGAATTAGTTAGTAGTTTACACAAGTCTTTGTGGATACGATATCTGGACTTTAAATCCTATATTACTTGTTGACCACGTACACTTGCGTGTGCATTGGGATTTCGACCAACATTTACCAATAAGTCAACTCTCAATTTGACTTTTCAACTATAAGGCTACTTCAAGAGGCTAACTGCCTCTGTTCTCACCACGACCACTTCGAACTCAAACCATCCGACCCAACACAACATAAACAGGCTAAGAAATATATGATAAAGAAGAAATGGGGTCTAGAAACATACATGGGGTCTCGAATAAGTGAGGATATCTGTCCCGCATCTCCCGCTCGGTCTCCCAGGTGGCATCCTCCACCGGTTGTCCTCTCAACTGAACCTTCACTGAAGCTATATTCTTAGACCTAAGCTTTCTGACCTGACGACCCAAAATAGCCACTGGCCCTACCTCATATGACATATCACCCTCGAGCTGAACCGTGCTGAAGTCCAAAACATGAGACGGGTCACCAACATACTTCCGGAGCATTGAAACATGGAACACCGGATGAATACTCGACAAGCTGGGAGGCAAGGCAAATCTATAAGCCACCTCCCCAATCCTCTGAAGCACTTTAAATGGCCCAATGAACCTGGGACTCAGCTTTCCCCTCTTCTCGAACCACATAACACCCTTCATGGGTGACACCTTCAGCAACACCTTATCCCCAACCATGAAAGACACATCCCGAACCTTTCGGTCCGCATAGATCTTCTGCCTAGTTTGCGTCGTGCGAAGCCGTGCCTGAATCAACTTCGCCTTACCCAACGCATCCCGAACCAAGTCTGTGCCCAATAGCCTAGCCTCGCCCGGCTCAAACCAACCAACCGGAGATCTGCACCTTCTACCATATAAAGCCTCATACAGAGCCATCTGGATACTCGACTGATAACTATTATTATATGCAAACTCTGCGAGTGGCAGAATTTGGTCCCATGAACCCCCAAAATATATGACACATGCATGCAACATATCCTCCAAAATCTGAATAGTGCGCTCCGGCTGCCCATCAGTCTGAGGATGAAACGCTGTGCTCAGCTCGACCTGAGTACCCAACTCTCTCTGTACGGCTCTCCAAAACTGAGATATGAACTGAGTACCTCTGTAAGAAATGATAGAAACTGGAACCCTATGCAATCGGACAATCTCTCTGATATAAATCTCAGCTAACCGCTCCGAAGAATAAGTAGTACCAACAAGAATGAAGTGCGCGGACCTGATCAACCGATCCATAATAACCCATATAGCATCAAACCTCCTCGAAGTCCGTGGGAGTCCAACTACGAAGTCCATGGTGATTCGCTCCCACTTCCACTCCGGAATATCAAATCTCTGACGCAATCCACCTGGTCTCTGGTGCTCATACTTGACCTGTTGATAGTTGAGACACCGAGCCACGAACTCAACAATATATTTCTTCATCCGCCTCCACCAATAATGCTGCCTCAAATCCTGATACATCTTTGCGGCACCCGGATGGATGGAATACCGCGAACTATGGGCCTCATCTAGAATCAAATCTCGAAGCCTATCTACTTTGGGCACGCAAATCCGGCCATGCATCCTCATGACGCCATCATCACCAATAACCACATCCCTGGCATCACTACGACGGACCCTGTCCTGAAGAACAAGAAGATGTGGATTATCATACTGGCGTGCTCTAATCTGATCATAAAGAGAAGACCTGGAGGCTACAAAAGCCAATACCCGCGGAGGCGCTGATAGATCTAATCTCACCAACTGACCCGCTAAAGCCTGAACATCGAGTGCTAAAGGCCGCTCTGCTACTAGAAGGTAGGCTAGACTCCCCAAACTCTCCGCTATGCGACTCAGGGCATCGTCCACTACATTGGCCTTCCCCTGGTGATATAAAATAGTGAGGTCATAATCATTGAGAAGCTCCAACCACATCCTCTGACGCAAATTCAGATCCTTCTGCTTAAGCAGATGCTGCAAACTACGGTGATCAGTGAAAATCTCACAATGCACTCCATACAAATAATGACGCCAAATCTTCAAGGCGTGAACAATAGCTGCTAGCTCAAGATCGTGCACTGGATAATTCTTCTTGTGCACCTTCAATTTTCTGGATGCGTAGGCAATCACACTACCGTCCTACATCAAAACCGCTCCAAGGCCAACTCTCAAGGCATCACAGTAAGCTGTATAAGAACCCGAACCCGTAGGCAAAATCAATACCGGAGTTGTAGTCAAAGCTGACTTGAGCTTCTGAAAGCTCCCCTCACACTCCTCAGTCCTCCTGAACTGAGCACCCTTCTGGGTCAGTCTGATCATAGGTGCTGCAATAGATGAAAATCCCTCTACAAAAAGGCGGTAATACCCTGCCAAACCAAGGAAACTGCGAATCTCAGTAGTTGATGACGGTCTAGTCCAACTCTACACCGCCTCTACCTTCATCGGATCAACCTGAATACCCTCACTGGACACCACATTCCCTAAGAATGCTACTGAATCAAGCCAGAACTCACACTTCGAAAATTTTGCATACAATCTCTTCTCTCACAAGGTTTGAAGCGCAACTCTCAAATGTTGTTCATGATCTTCCCGAGATCGAGAATACACCAAGATATCATCAATGAACACGATGAAGAAAGAATCCAGATAAGGCCGGAATACACTGTGCATCAAGTGCATAAAGGCTGTTGGGGTATTGGTCAGCCCGGATGACATAACCAGAAACTCGTAATGACCATATCTAGTCCTGAAAGCAGTCTTCGGGATGTCTGGCCCCCGGATCTTCAACTGATGATAGCCGGAATGCAAGTCAATCTTAGAAAATACTTTGGCACCCTGCAACTGATCAAACAAGTCATCTATACGAGGCAAGGGATACCGGTTCTTTACCATAACTTTATTCAGCTGCGGACAATCAATACACATACGCATAGAACCATCCTTCTTCTTTACAAACAACACTGGTGCGCCCCAAGGTGACACACCTGCAATGAACACCTTATCTAGGAGTTCCTGAAGCTACTCTTTTAATTCTTTTAGTTCCGCTGGTGCCATACGATAAGAAGGAATAGAAATAAGGTGAGTGTCTGGCACCAGGTCAATACAAAAATCAATGTCCCTGTCAGGCGGCATGCCTGGAAGGTCTGCAGGAAACACGTCCGAAAAGTCGCGCACCACAGGAAATGAATCAATAGCGGGAGTCTCACCACTGACATCCCTCACAACATCCAGATACGAGAAATACCCCTTCTCAACCATACGATGAGCCTTCAGGTAGGAAATCACCCTGCTAGGCACATAATCAGAAGAACCTCTCCACTCAACTCTCGGACATCCAGGCATAGCTAAGGTCACGGTCTTAGCGTGACAATAAAGAAGCGCATGTCACGGAGATAACCAGTCCATGCCCAATATCACATAAAAATCGACCATGCTGAGTAATAGTAGGTCCACTCGGGTCTCTAGACCCCCAATAGATATCACACACGACCGATACACATGGTCAAAAATAACAGTATCACCCACCGTAGTCGACACATGAACAGATGTAACAAAGACTCACGGGGCAAATGGGAAAAATATGAAGAAACATAGGAATACGTAGAACCAGGGTCAAATAAACCAAAAGCATCTCGGCAACAGACTGAGACATAACCTGCGATCACTGCATCAGAGGCACATCTGGCCTGGCTAGAAAGGCATATATACGGTCCTTGCCTTCAGCTGCTCGACCTCCCCCTCTAGGGCGGCCTCTAGTTGAGTGACTACCACCCCTGGCTGCCTGGGTAGGTGGTGAAGTAACTGGAGCGGAAGTCGAAGGCTGGCCCCTCGGCTGAGATGGACCTCTAAGAAGATGAGGAGGACAATGCCTCCTCATATGCCCGAACTCTCCACACTCATAATAGCTCCCTAGAGCTGGAGACTGGGACTGAAATGAACCTCTAGCACCAGAATGGCCACTAGGAGAACCATGCATAGAAGAACCCTGATTTGATGGTGCTCGAGCTGTACTCTGGGTTGGAAGGGCACTGCATGAAGAATGTCCTGGCTGAAAACCACGGGGACCATGCCCCGAAGATGTATCACTATAGGTTGGGCAGCCTGACCGAGGAGGCCTGAATGAACGGCCCTTGCCATGCTGAAACTGCCCCTTGGAAGGAGCACCACTAGAACCACCCGATCCACGAGGCCTCTTAGCCTCCCTCTCTACCCACTCCTGGCGGCGGACCGACTCAATATCTCGAGCAATATCATCAACCTGCTCGAATGTAGCATCTGATACTCTCTCTCGGGTCATGAAAAGGCGGAGCTGATAAGTAAGGCCATCTATAAACCTCCTAATCCTCTCCCTATCAGTAGGAACCAACTCGGTGGCATGACGAGCCAACTCCGAAAACCGCATCTCGTACTGCATCACTGATTTCTCCCCCTGACGCAGCTGCTCAAAATGCCTGCGCTGCTCCTCCCGGTGAGACGTGGTACATACTTCTCCAAGAAGATAGTGGAGAACTACTGCTAGGTAAGGGGTGCTGAAGCAATAGGCCTACGCCTCTCAAAAGACTCCCACCAAGTGAAGGCAGCACCAGAGAACTGAAAAGTAGCTAATGAGACCCCACTGGTCTCCAAAATCCTAGCAGTACGCAGCATCCTCTGGCACTTATCTAGAAAACCCTGGGCATCCTCACCCTCAGCACCACTGAATATCGGAGGTTGTAGTCTACTAAACCTTTCCAGCCTACGATGCTCATCATCTGGCAGAGATGGGACCACGAAGTCCTGAACTGGAGCAACCGACTGGGCTGGAACTGCCCCCGGTGTCTGTGGGCGCTGAGTAGCCTGCTCAGGTATCTGGGCAACTGAAGTCTGACTGCCTCCCCCGGCCTGAGAAGTAGCAGCAACTGCCTGAGCAAGGGTGGTACACACCGTCGGATCTGGGCCAAGGTCTCTTGAAGACCTGGAATAACAATAGGCACTACCGGTGCCTGAGCCTCTCCCCCTGGAGAATCTGCTTTGGGAACCTGATCCTGAGTAGTATGGGGATTAACTGATATTTCCTTGACTGTCACACGGGCTGGCCCACTACCTCTACCACGGCCTCGATTGCGGCCTCGACCCCTCGCTGGTCTAGCCGGTGGCTGATCGCCCTGATCGGTGGCGCGAGTCCTCACCATCTGTGAGAGAATGAAACAACAGAAGTTTAGATTTTCATAATCAATCAAATGGCACGACAGAATTCAAGAAAAAAATGAGATTGTTCCTAAGGGTTCTGTAGCCTCTCGAAGATAAGTACAGACGTCTCCATACCGATCCGCAAGACTCTACTAAACCTGCTCATGACCGTTGAGTCTTATGTAACCTAGGCTCTGATACCAACTTGTCACGACCCCAAATCCTAAGACGGCTGTGATGGCGCCTATCATGGAACTAGGCTAACCAACAATTTCATATTATCAATATATCCCATAATTTCACCAAATTTTAGCAGATTTTTAAAATATCAGAAAGAGATAAATAAATAAACACTTCCCCAAAACCTAGAATCAACTGTCATGAGCATCTAAGACTGAAAATACAATGTACAACAGTGACTTGCTACAACAAAGTCTGAGGTACAAAAGACCAATAGAAACTATAATCTGAGGGAAGGAAAGGAGGTGAGTTGGGGACGCTGAGCAGCTACCTCAATCCTCGAACAACTCCAAGCTCGTCCGGAAATCAACTAGTGGGATGGTCTGGTACCTAGATCTGCACACAGAGGTGCAGGGAGTAACATGAGTACGCCAACTCAGTAAGTAATCAATGTAACTAAAAACGTGAGTGTAGTAACGAGCCATTTAAATCATATAAATCCATATAATGACTAACAATGGAAATGAGCAAATCAAGTCAGAAATCTACAATTCCGAATATTTCATAAAACCCCGATTTTCAGTTAAAAATCTCGTATGAAAACTTTTATCCAACATTTATTATCAGAGGCTCAGTGTAAAGAAGAGAGAAAACAACATTTTCATAGAATAAAAGCCCCTCGGGCACAATATCACACACAATAAAGCCTCTCGGGCAAGCCTCTCAGTCGCTCGTGACTCCACTATCAGTATCTCATGCTCTCACTTTACACTCATACTCAGTAAGTACCATGAACACACACAACTGTTGCGGCGGGCAGCCCGCTCCATTACATTTATACATACATATATATATTTATACTACTACAGCGTGCAACCCGATCCATATAATAGTCGACTGCACTCACTGGGTGTGTACAGACTCCTGGAGGGGCTCCTTCAGCCCAAGCACTATATCTGCTACGGCGTGCATCCTGATCCAATATGTATACTGTTGCGGCGTGCAGCCCGACCATATATATAACATATATTGTTGCGGCGTGCAGCCCGACCCACATATAATATATAACAAATATATTGATGTGGCGTGCAGCCCGTCCCATAACTATCCTCACATACCCGACACTCGGCCTAATCACATATATACTG
Organism: Nicotiana knightiana; assembly: GCA_005239525.1. Classification (NCBI taxonomy): domain Eukaryota; kingdom Viridiplantae; phylum Streptophyta; class Magnoliopsida; order Solanales; family Solanaceae; genus Nicotiana; species Nicotiana knightiana. The sequence continues at coordinate 6,546 of ML432930.1, forward strand.
CTGCGGCGTGTAGCCTGATCCATAGCTATCCTCACATACTCGGCTCTCGGCCTGACTCAGTAACCCTCACAAGCAACTTGGGCAATTTATCTTTAGAGTTTTCAAAGCAGTGTGATAACAGTAAAAATAACAGCAAGTAGGAAACATGACTGAGTTTAAAATTTACTAACAGGATAGTGGTAGAATAGTGTAAAAGTACCCCCTGAGGGTCTAAACAGGTCGGCACAAGGCTCCAATCATGGAAAATATCCCTAAGGGTCTACACAGGTCAGCACAAGGCCTCATTCATGGCTCACAACCCATATACAAGTATAAATTTCTAAAATACAGTATATCATAAGGTTTCAAATCGACTATGCGGCTTAATAATCGCTACGGGGCGGACCAAGTCCCAATCGCTATCGATGCACGCCCCCACGCTCGTCACCTAGCATGTGTGTCACCTCATTTATCAACACAATAACAGATAACGGGGTGTCATACCCTCAGGTTTAGAGTTACAATCGTTACTTACCTCAAAACAGCTCACAAGCTACTCTGCGATGCGCTTGCCCCTCGAATCGGCTCCCAAAAGCTCCGAATCTAACCAAAATCAGATTAACATCATCAATACACGCTAACGGAACAAAACCCAATCGAAAGATATAAATATTTAACACAATTCTCGAAATTCGGCCAAACCCGAGCCCCCGGCCCACGTCTCAAAATTCGATAAAATTACATCACTAGAATCCTCATCCTTCCACGATTCTATACATACCAAAAACTCCACAATCAGACCATAATTGCCCACTCAAATCACCAAAAGAACTTCAAATCTTCCTCCCCATTTTTCCCAACCTTTTTCCACTTTAATTCTTAAAATTACAAGCCTAATCCAAAACGAAATAGCATAGAAACGAGTTATATAGTCCGGGAACTTACCTCCACTGAAGACCCTCGAAAACCTTCTTCAATTTGCTCTCAAATAAGCTCCACTCGCATGCAACAACGGAAGAATAACCAAAATATCGCGGAGGCATTCTTTTATACTGTTCTGCCCAGATAATCCGCACCTGCGGACCTTTCCTTGCACCTGCGGACTCGCACCTGCGGCCCCTTTTCCGCACTTGCGGCCCCTAACTCTTCACACCTGCAGACTACTCCTTCCTAGCCTCTTTTTTCACCTGCGCCTGGACCTTCGCACCTGTGGCGTCGCACCTGCGACTGCCCATCCGCAGGTGCGGCCACACCACCAGCTTAAGACCAGCAGCTATTTTCGGTAAATTTCCCAAGTTCAAACCTCCACCAACCATCCGAAATCAATCCCGAGCCCCTCGCTCTCCTAACCAAACATACTGAAACACCCCATAGCATCACTCAAACTTAATCGAGCCTTCGAAACACCAAAAACAACACGAAAACACCAAAATTACATCAAATTCAAGCCTATGAACTTTAAAACTTTCAAATTTCGCCAATGATGCCGAAACCAACCAAAACACATCCAATTGACTTGAAAATTTGCACACATACCCAAAATGACCATTATGAACCTGCTCCAACTGTCGGAATTCCATTCCGACCCCGATAGCCTATTTTCCATTACCGACCGGAACTCGCCAAAAACTAACTTTCGCCAATTCAAGCCTAATTCTACACCGGACATCAAAACTTCATTCCGAACACACTCCTAAGTCCTAAATCACCTAACAAAGCTATACATACCATAAAATCAGCATTTCGGGGTCGTTTATCAATAAGCCAAATCTCAGTTTGACTTCTTAACTATAAGGCTACTTCAAAAGGCTAAGTGCCTCTGTTCTCACCACGACCTCTCCGAACTCAAACCATTCGACCCAATAAAACATAAACAGGCTAATCAAGATATGATAAAGCAGAAATGGGGGAACGGGGATAATCTCAATAAACGACCGGCCGGGTTGTTACACGAGGTTTCCAAGAACGATTTGTTCCCGAAATTTGTGTTAATCGTTTGTTCTCAACAAGAACATTAGATTAACACTAGTTTCGGCTCATATCGAAGAACGCCGGAGTCCGCTCAAGTCATCCGTCCTTGTTTTCCTACTCTTGATGCTCAATAGGTACTTCAGTCCCCTTTGTTTTTTTTCTTCTTCTTTCTTTCTTCTATTTTCTTTATTCCTCTTATGATCAGAATATGCTTGACTAATTTGTCTAATTGAGGTCATTTGTTAATTTTGATTTAATCAGCATTTAGCTTAAAGTACAACGATTAGTTTAACATTAATTATTCTTAAACTTGCTAAAATATTATTTAAAGTGATGTTAATTTGTTGGTTGATTAGGAAATCCTTCTACATGTCTAGATTAACTAATTGATGACATAATCAGTTCAATTACATGTTAATTAGTTTAATTGAACAAGTTGTTAGTTTAATCAATTTTGAGTTAGTTAGGTATTAAAACAAGTTATTTGTTAAATGGTTTGAATCTGCATTATTGCTTCTATTTTGATCCGTATGTTCTTGATATGGCTCATTTATCATTAATCAAAGTTTAAGGGGACATTTGGGAAAGGAAATAGATTGTTGATTCAGTTGTTTGAGCTTGTTTGCTATTTTGGGGTGGCTATTTGTAATAAACAGAACCTAAGGGGGTTAAAAGCCAATGAAAATTGGGAATCTTGTTCAGTTATGTGGGAAGCTTTTAGAAAAAGGGCTAAAGTACAATAAAATGAAGGAATTAGGTCAGATTTGGTTTAAAAGATGTGATTTTCAGAAGTTAAAAGGGCTAAAGAATATGGGAAATATCTGGATAGACAACTGTCCAACAACTATCCATTTTCTGTTTAAAAAAACAAATGATCTCCCCTAAATTTTAGCTGAAAAGATTCCCTCTTATCCTCTCTGCTTTTCTACCACACCCACATTATATAAACCCCTAGGGTATCCGTTAATGGGACAGAAGAAAAATCTGGGCATTTGGAGAGGTTTCATTTTTTCTTTCTTCTGCATATTCAAAAAAAAGGAATCAACATTAGCCTTCACTGATTTTACTTCTAAAAGTATTCTGGAAGAAGAAAATCAGTATCCATCAGCACTGTTTCATTAGGTTTGGTCTATTTCTGGATTTCTGGGTTTGAGTTTTGAAGCACTCTTAGGTTATTTTCTGCTGCAGCTTTGTTTCTTGTTGATTAGGTATGTTTTGTTCATCTGTAATCACCTATTTGGATGTTTGAATAGAGTTTGAATTGTTCAAATCATTTTGTGGTTAATCTCATGAACTCAAAAATACTTAAATGTTAAACTTGCTTCTACTTATTTTGTTTGCCGATAATTAGTTTGGTTATTTGTTTTTTAGCTGAACTTTGAATTCACTATGGTGAAGTCTATGATGAACTATGTTAGTCTACTATTGTGACATGCTTGAATTTGAATTCAGAAGTAGAAGTTTATCTAATTGCGACTAATTGATATGTTAATATAATGCGAACAACAATGAGGATTTGGCTCAATACTGCCTACTGCTGGAATGTGTATTTATTGTTTGAAGTCAAGGCCAACATGAGAATCACGAACATGTAAATCAGAAGCAAAGAGTAATAGTTTAACCATTTGAATGCCAAGTTGTATAACAATTAATTTGAAATCAAGCTTGTAATAATGTTTGTTTTTTCCAGCATTGTTTAAATTCGAGATTCACTCCATTGCTTGAAGTTTGTATGTATGTTATTTTGATTCTGGGCCTGGTAATGAAATGGCCCAATTTTGGAAAGTGTATATGTGTTATTTTGGTTCTGGTCCTGGTAATGACATGGCCCAATTTTGGAAAGTCTTTATCGATTAAGGTCAGCCTGAATATAGTGTGATTGGGCCAGTTGTTTAGGCCCATTGCTGTCAGCAGCTAGACAAGCAATGCTGCTATGCAGATTGTCTTGAATTCAATTTATTTCTAGAATACAAATGTTTTTCTTATATGATTTAGTTTAAGTAAATTCAGAAATTAGCCAGATGCATACGAGCCTTAGATATAGAATAATGAAAATATAATTAGCTTCATAAAATTTGTGAAACTATAAACCAACCTAATTCATCACCAGATTTGATGAAGTAACCCTTTCCAACAATTGTTCCGTAATCAGGAACCTTGCACACGCAATCTTTAACTTAGGAAAGAATGACTTAGAAAATTAATTAACTCATAAATATTCGTAGAATGCTTTAGGCAAGTTCTAATTTATTATCATGATTGTATACACGTTCGCGTGACATAATTATGATTCCCACAAATAAATCAATGTACGCATTCATGTGACCTTGACCAAAAAATCTCAAACAAACTTAGGAAATGAACAATTTTGAATGAGCTAGCATGCTTTAGGCGTGTTTTAACCTATTACCGTGATTGTGTATACGTCCGCATAACATAATTATAATTTTTTAAAAATTAAAACCGAGGTACGCGTTCGCGCGACTTTGGCCAAACAATCTTAACAATAGTAAAGTGTTATTGATTGTGTACACGTACACGTGACATGATTCTTGAAACACCAAACAAGACGAGTAATTAAAAGCAATAAAAACTAAAAATGCACATAGGTTGTAAAATGCGTAATTAAACAATTACTTAAGCCAGTTATGATTAAAACGGCCATGCTAGAACCACAAAACTCGGGAATGCCTAACACCTTCTCCCGGGTTAACAGAATTCCTTACCCGCTCTTCTAGTTTCACAGACTTTAAACAAAGTCAAATTTCCTCAATTTGGGATTTAAAATAAACCAGTGACTTGGGACACCATAAATTATCCCAAGTGGTGATTCTGAATAAATAAATAAATCCATATTGAATAATGTCACTTTAATTGAAAAAACTCCATATCCCTTACAGAAAAAGGAGGAATGACAGCTCTGGCGACTCTGCCGGGGAATTGAACCCAGAATCTCTGGTTCAGGGTTTAGAAATCGAGTTTATAGTGTAATATGTACTTGACTTTATTGTTTGTTGATATTACTGTGTTTGTAGGCCTAATGTGCTAATTGCCACTCTTTGCCGTTTTGATATTATTTGAACTGTATTAAAATTGTCTTCTTACACCTCCCTTCTAAATCTTCTAAAAATATGGTGCACATGTATCCGTGGCCCTTATTTCTTTTAGAGGTTGCACCAAATAGAACGAGGATGGATCAACAACTAGGCCGGGCAGACTTTCGTGCTCCCGCTACGTTTCCCCCACCTCGCCTCAAGCTATCCGCTTGGGTAAGCCATGTCTAGAACACACTCTCAGGTTTAAACCTAGAATAACATAGCCTCATGCCGGATCTCTAGTAGGAACATTTGTTTGCATCATATGTATTTGATTTTGGGATTCAACACAGGGGTCAGGTCTGTTTAAGACAGGTGTACCCGAAATAAAACACCTTCTTGATGCATCTTAGGTGTTATGTGCGCATTTATTTTTTTCGACTTGCATGTTGACCGGCTAAGAAAGGAAAATCAACAGAAAAACCAAGAGTGAGGTTAGATAGAAAATTCACCTGATTCTAGAAACCCCGGTACTTGGAAATGCCCTGAATCTCTGCCAAAATTTTTGCAAAAAACAAAAGAGAGAGATAATGAATTTCAAAATATGTCAATATCATATTTTCCCGGTTATGCCAAAACTAACCGAACTACGCGAGTCTGATTCTTAACGGATGTGAGATATGTAGGCAAACCTCGTCGGTTCCAGCCTAATTTTCAAAAAAAAAAAAAAAAAATGTGTCTGTTGTTTTGGTCAAAAGAGTAAGTCGGCCAGCTTCGGTTGCTTCTTGCGCCGTTTTTGTCGGAATAGCCTTAAAATATCTTTAAATTTTCGAAGTGCTATTCTCGCAAAGAGCAGACATGTCTGTCAATAGGTCATTACTTTTCCCATGAATTGTCTTTTCCCGACCTCAGAACTTTATTTGAAAGTGGGAATGGCTATTATTTCAAAGATGTCCATCTTTGGCTAATGTTGCATAAATAGCCACCCGCATTAGATTTCTCCTTGGAAAAATTAAAAACTTGTTTTGCAAAAGAGTCCATTGGTCTGTCTTTCAAACTAGAGTCAACCCTAACCCTAACCATTCACATGTACAAAATGAACACTATCCAGAATCCGCCATTAAATGTTGTACCGCTAGCTCCACTGCAACTTCAAATTTGGTGGTATGACTTGGATAAAGATGGTCAGGATTGGGTAGCAAAACATTTGGGTGCTCTCACGGATATTATGAATGTCAAGCTCCACTGAGATGATCTGATCAAAGCTTTGGTAACTTTCTGGGATCCCGTTCACAATGTCTTCCGCTTCTCGGATGTTGAACTCACTCCCACTCTGGTGGGAAATAGCTGGATATACTAGTTTCGGACGGGACTTGAGAAATCAGCAACTTATATTCCCAATGCCTCCCTCTATGCACCGATTCTTTGATATCTTGAATATCTGTAAACAAATAAGGAAGAACAATGTAAACAATGGAGGTTGCTCCTTCTACTTCCTGTATTCCAGATATGGGCACTCAAATGGGTTTGAAGCACATGAAAAGGGCTTGAACAACAAGCAAAACAAGGACACCTGGAAAATTCATCGTCGCTTTGCTTTCATAGTGGAATTTATGGGCATTATGGTCTTCCCAATAAAAAACGAACGATTAATATCTGTATGGACAGAATTGCGCAAGTCCTCACTACCAAAGAAGATAACACATTTGCTTCGCTTATATTATCGGACATTTATCGAGCATTGACGTTGTGTAAGTCCGGGGTGACATTTTTTGAAGGGTGCAATATTCTTTTGCAAATGTGGTTAATTGAACATCTCTACCATCACCCAAAATTCATGAGTTATGGCTCGAGAAAGAACAACTCCATCGAGAGTTATGAGGAAAGGGTAAAAGATTACAACTCTCCAGAAGGGGTTGAAGCTTGGATCTCCCACCTAAGAACTCTAAAGGTGAGTCAGATTGAATGAACTTTGGGATGGATCTCGGTAAGGGAAGTCATACACATGACGGCCACAAAGAGCTATTTGTTGTTGATGGGATTAAGAAGTGTCCAGGCGTCTGCACCGCAGAGAGTTCTAAGATAGTTGGGAAGATACCAAGTGGTGCCTGAAGATGAAGATTTGAGTGTCCAAGTCATTGAGCTACACCCTGAAGCCCCACTCCCCGAGGCTTTAATCCAGCAAACTTGGAATGGTTGCCGATATTTGAAAGAGGATACCCAGGTACCAGATCTTGCGAGAGGTGAGGTAGATCCAGGTTATGCAACATGGTTCGAGAGAAGGTATTGTATTAATGATGAACCAGAGCCCGATCCCGAGCCCGAGAGGCCCCGCCAAAAGACCTCATATTCAGGCTTTCGATGACAAAGTCTGAGAACAGTTGGACTCGGGAGAAAAGGAAAATAAATATCAAGCCACCATCCATGCCTTAAAGAAAAGGTTGAGAAGCCTCGCATTTGGCAATGACTTACAGGCGCAGGAGGCCGAAGGTGAAAAGAGAAGGTTTATCCGAGAGAATGAGACACTCCGAGCCCAACTCCTGGACATGAGGATAGTCACTGAAATGCCTGTGAGGAGCGAGAGAGATGAAAAACTCATCAGCAACTTAAGATTGAAGGTGCATGACTCTGCGACTGACTTGACAAAGGCCAAGAGAGACTTGCTAAAATCTCAAGCAAAGTTGGCTAAAGGTGCGGAAGAACAGGCCATATTAGCCCATCAGTTGAAACAGAAATACGATAAAGAAGTAATAATTTTTAAGAAAAAGTTAGTCGCCCTTGAGAATGAAATGATCCAGCAAACAAAGGATTTCAAGGCAAAAAGAGAGCATTGCTACGTATTGATTTACCGATTATAAGAAAGCATGAAACTGTTGCAAAACCAAAACAACACAGCCACACAGGTATTGGAAGCCCGGGAACAACAAATTGGACGTTAGCTTCAAGAAAAGTGTGTCCTCAGGATGAGAATTAGAGAGATATTTGATTATGTTGTAATGAAATTCCATGAATGTGAAGACATGACCAGGTCTATGTTTTTTGCTTCTGTGATGACCTTCGATAGCCAAGTGATGGTTGACCTAGAACACATTCAAGAAGATATTGCACGTAGGCCCGCGCAGAGACTGGTTGATATCCCGCAGGCCCCCGGAGTACCAGTGGAGGCTCTTATGTATTTTTTATTTTTCGGTTCTTGAGTCTGTATTTTACTTTTTCTCGAGTTGTGTTCGTCTTTGTCAAGGCTGTTTTGTTATTTTATTTCGAGTTTGTATGTTTTATTTTGTAGTTGTCAGTACTTTTAAGTCATTGTAATAGAAAACCCAAAAATTTGTCTTTATTAATGAAATATTGAAAAACCCAAAAAAAATTCTTTTCTTTTATCTCGCATTTATTTCCTGAACTACGTAATCATCCGATTCATGCGGTGTCATGATACATAGGCAATCCCCATAGGATACGATCATATCCATAAAACTAAAAAAAGAGAAAAAAGAAAATGACAAAAAAAAAGAGGGAAAGATGGGCAAAAACAAAAGGGAAGAAAAGAGCGAGAACTAAAAGAGCGAAAATAGTAGAAAAGAGAAGAAAAGGAAATCAAAGGTTGAAATTTGAAAAAAGAGATAGTAAAAGTCGGGAGGAAACACACAATCGTTGCAAATATTTAGAAACATTTAACTGTTCAGGTGCATTGCATCCCCAATGTGCGATTCCCTATCTGTTAAATGCTTCAAAACTAACAAGGTTGTTGTCCGTGCAAAATGAGATAGGTCTTGCTTTAGGTGGTTGGTTTTGACGCTATCCTCGCTTCCCACCCTAACTTTAAAAGATCAAAAAGAAGTATCCCGATGTCTTCAGAAAGCAGTTTCCGCGTCATCGATCCTGAGGATAATGCCACATCGGTTATGACCCAGCCTGCATCGAAACTGCTGAAAAGAACCGGAGGCTGCGTGTCCGCATATTAGAGATGTGGGACGACTGTTCCAACGGCAGAGAACCACCAGTTCAATCCCTGGATTTCCTGAACTGATCCCCAGGACGGTGGAACCACCAACATCTCCATCCCCGTGACTAATCCATTTGTCCCGCTCGGGTACCCCACTATGTCAGCCAACTTTACCAGTATGCCTTCTGAGGTCCGCCCCAGGCACCATTTATAGGTGTACCACCAACATTGTTCATTGCACCACTAGTCTTTACCATGGCATAGCCGACCACACCCAGGCCATGATTCGAGCGTTCAACATTCACCTTTCGGGGCCCGCAATTTTAGCCAGATACAACTCATGTTACTCCAGACTCATACCCTCAGCATCCAAAATATGAGTCCCCAATGGAACAAGAAATAACAATGAGAAACCCCGAGCAGGAAGAAATGGCTCGGAAGATAAGAAGCCTAAAGCAAAGCTTAAAAAACATGCAGGCCTGAGTGGCCAAAAGAATGTCTCGTACTCCGATTTGTGCATGTTTCCACATGTTCATCTTCCAGTTGGCTTCAAGATGCCAAATTTTGAAAAGTATGACGGGCACGGAGATCCGACCGCTCATCTGAAACGATACTGCAACCAGTTGAGGAGTGTCAGTGGAAAGGAAGAGTTATTGATGGCTTATTTAGGGGAAAGCCTGAATGGAATCGCTTCAGAATGGTACATGGAACAGGAAATCTCCCACTAGCACATATGGGATGATTTGGCCCGCGATCTTGTCAGACAGTTTCACTACAATGTGGATATAGCTCCAGACAGGAACTCCCTGTCTAACTTGAAGAAGAGAACCACTGAGAGCTTCCGTGAATATGCTATTAAATGGCGCGATCGAGCTGCCAGAGTAAAGATACCATGGACGAGGCCGAAATGGTTACGATCTTCTTGCAGGCCCAAAATGCCGATTATTTTCAGAATATGATGTCTTCCATGGGCAAACCGTTTGCAGAGGCAATAAAAATTAGAGAAATGGTAGAAAATTGTTTGAAAAGTGGCTTTAAGCCAATCTGCTTTGAGAGCAACCTCCCAAGCCATCCAGAATGGCTCGGGAGGTTTGGCTAATCGAAAGAAGAGGAAGGAAGGAGCCATGATGAATTCAGGTTCAAGAGGTCCCCGTCGATCACATAATCACTCTTACATGATGCCCAGAACCCCACAACGCTACTATCCCTACCAATATGCAACCTATGTTGTGGCCCTACCTCATTATGCGGTGATGAATGCCCAACGCTACACACGGCCATAGCAGCACTACAACAAGCTCGAGCTCCACAACCCAGAAATAACCATCCTTACCAAGCTCAATATAACCCTCGTCCACCACAATACAACCACCAACATAATCTACGCCCTCGTGAGCCACCTAGGAGAAGAAATTTCACCCCTATTGGTCAATCCTACTCCAGCATGCTCCAAAAGTTGATCCAGTTGAGTCTGTTGCAACCTGTTCCCTCTAATCGACAAAATCCTGAATCCCCATCATATTGGGTAGGTGCCGGTGTGCTTACCATTAGGGGTAGGGGTCATAATACGGAGGATTGTTGGACCCTAAAAAGGGCAGTTGAAAATCTGATAGAACAAAAAAAAAATTGTGTTGAGGGACGAGGAAGTCCCTAATGTGACTAACAGCCCACTATCGGCTTATAATAATGGGCCGGTCATTGGAATGATTTGTGAGGATATGGAATTAAATCCAGCTTTGAAATCCATCATTGCCATTGCCGATGTCGAAACAAGACCCAAAGTTGTGGTAAAACAAACCAGAACTGAGGACAAAATCACTCAAATTCCTCAACTGGTAGAAAAAGCTTTAGAAATAAAAGTTGGGGCAACACCTGCTAAGAACAAAATTCTCTATGTTCCTAAAGCCCTAAGGAAATAATATCTCATTTTGAATACTCCCGAGAAATTCGAGCGAAGAAAGGTCACGTTGAATGTGTCGAAGATGTATGTGCCAAAGGGACTTACGTGGCGTGGGGGCCGATAATTTCACCAAGGCTGTTTGAGCCCATGGTTATCAGCCACGCACCACAGAGCCCCATGAGAAACCCGATCGCAGTTCCTTGGAATTACAACAAAATAGTGGTCACTTCCAAGGGCAAAGAAGTCATGGGAGAGGTAAACGAAATGAATCAACCTGGGAAGTACCATAACAAAAAAGAGTTCAAGCTGAATAAGGATAAACGGTTTCCACCTAAGAAGCTTGTGAGCGCCTAGGAGGCAGAAGAGTATTTCTGAAAAATAAAAACTTTGGACTATGCAATAGTTGACTAAATCCGGAAGACTCCTTCCCAGGACTCACTTATATCTCTGTTGTTAAGATCAAATGAACATCAGAAAGTACTTTTGAAGACATTGAATGAGGCATACGTCCCAGTTGAAACTTCTGTGGAGAAATTGGAGAGATGGGTTGAACGATTCTTCGAGGTCAACAGGATTTTTTTCACCCGCGATGATTTCCCCCCCAGAGGGAGCCGCCGACAACAAAGCCCTTCCCCTAACTGTCAAATGTGAGGGCTACTATGTGAAGTGAGTCATTCTAGATGGTGGTTCAGGGGTCGATATTGTCAAGCCCCGAACCTGGGGAGGCGTGGCTGTCACCCGTTGTCGTGCTGGCCCGAGCGAACCACTCTGTAACTCATGATCGTTCGACTAAAACTAGAACATACATAGGTCGAGTTAGATGGACTCATTCCTTTTATAACTATCATGTTCCCACATGGCCACAAATCTTAGTGCATAACTATAAGTGAGCAACACTGTATCAATAAACTATCGTTCTTAAAACATGAATACATATGGGCCGGCAAGGCCTCTAACATGTTGTACAAAATGAACATTTTTCTACAAAGTCTCTAAGATTATTTGACATCAAATGGGATAGGGTACCGGCCTACCCATAAGTCTGTATAAAATTTCTGACACCATGACCCATAGACTCGGCTACACTCCGAATGAGGTGGAGTCTTACCGATCCTTCGCTGAAGCCAATCTCGTCTACTATGAAGGATCGTCAAACTAAGTATCTATACCTATAGGCATGAATGCTGCGTCCCCAACAAAAGGACGTCAGTACGAATAATCTACTGAGTATGTAAGGCATGTAAATCAGTATATAAAGCACATGGAAGAAACATGGAGTAAAGGACTCAACCTGTAAGTCTGGATACTTCTGTAAATCATGAAATATATATATAACCATGCATATGCATATAAATGTCATGTAATGCATAGGTCTGTACGTACATAACATCGTCAAGCCTCTGAGGACATCCCATCATATCATCTCGACCATTATGGTCAAATCATCAAAGTATACTAGCTGATCAAGTGGTGGTGTGCATATAACGCCGTAACTTTTTCCCACATCCCATATACATATATATACATTTATACGCGTATATAACGATGTCTTGTCATGGGTCAATGTACATGTATAAATGAAATCAATGTATGAGAAGTACGTCAATAAAATATCTTGGAACATCATAAGACCATTATATCTCTGAATAATATCATGAAATAAACTTTATCAACTTACGTATTTTTTTTAGACCCATGAACAGACGATAGAATAATAAGACATATGAAAATTCAAGAACATTGGCACTTCTAATACTTCAATGAATAGAGTCATTTATGAAAGTTGTGCATTTTCTCGTTTCGTTTGTATCGTATGGATCATGCCAAAAATAAAGAAGGGATAGGCTTAACATACTTGTCTTTGAAGTGTCATCACATCAACGAAACCTTTAACATCTCATCAAGTACCTTAATCTTGTCAACTAAATCAATACAATTGTTACTATTTGTATACCACTTTGTGTGCAGCTCAAGTGAACATGACTTTAAGAAATTATAACTTAGATACCAATGGAATTAATTGACATTAAAAGGTTTCTGAATGGCCATTACAAGATTCTTCTAAAAGAAATTTAACAACTTGTAGTATCTCATTATGACAAATGCGGTAGAAATAACCGGAAACGGTTAGTACAAGATTTTGTTAAGTTCCGCCATTTCCACCATATCAATGTTGAAGAATCACGTATGATACTAGGCATGACGTTACAACACAGAATGCATAAATTGCTAAATCATTTGTAAAATTTTAGTAGTATTATCTTTAAAAGAAACAAAAGAGGAAGTAGATAAAATCTATGTGAAAAATGAAGTCATATCCCAACAAGAAAGACTTGTAACAAGTCTTATGTGTTAGAGTCCTAGTCATCATAGGTAGCCACCTAGATCATATGACTACTTAGTCATATGTATAAATGGTGACTTACTGCCGGGTTTTGGGGGGCGGGATTTTTAGTCTTATGTAATAATTTATTAGTTAACTAGGTAATGTCCTGTTACCCGGTAATTAATCAATTACCCGCAAAATTAAGAATTGCCTCAATTTACTAAAACTACTACTCAATTTTAACACACTTTATACATCATACGTACATAGTCATTAGTATATTATAAGCCCATAAATACGAGGTATTATAGCTTGGATCGTATTTTATTCCAAATTATCAAAGTTCCACGAAACTCATTTTCTCCGATTTGCTTACCCTCTTACCTCCACGAATTTACTTATCACTTGTTTGTAATACCATAAATACTTATAATCTCGAAAATAGTCTTGTCCTCATCCTAAAGTACTACTATTAAATATTAAAATATTAAAGTACTAATAAATCAGGGTACCATATAAAATCAATACATACACCATTATTTGTTAAAACATCCATGTAAAAATACGTATATTTTCTCAACTTCTAATTTTTCCAATCTCATATAAAGAGTACAACTTTTCATAGGCTTAATTCTTAAAATGGTAAAACAAATATAACCTTCTTTTCTTGTGAAAAAAATAACTCATCTTTACAATAAAGAAAATCTCATAAACTTTTCTCATATTATGTGTATAATTTAAAACATATTCGAAAGTAGTAATATTAATAATTATATAAAACTATATATATATAATTATATATATATATATATATATATATCCACTCGAAATACCACATCAAACATATATAACGGTGTCAATGTTGTTAAATTTACGGAACATATATCTGCCCACTTTCAACACTCCAAAGAATGGAGATTGGAACGGAAAGAATCCGACCTAACAATGCTTGTGTACGGGCTTTTGATGGCACCAAGAGATATACCATAAGGGAAATCGATCTAAATTTGACTATTGGCCCTCTAGACTTCGAAGTGACTTTCCAGATTCTAGACATGGACACCTCATACAATTTTCTTTTGGGATGACCATGGGTTCATGTTGTTGGATTTGTTCCCTCCACTCTACACCAGATGGTCAAATTTGAGTACGAGAATCAAGAAATTATTTTCTATGGAGAGGACGAGCAGTCCATCTACAAGTATCCTTTAGTCATGTGCCTTGAAGGCAGGGAAGGTAGTGAGCATATTGTATACCAGGCCTTCGAAATTGTGGTTGACGATCAATGTGAAGAAGGGGACCCATGCCCTCATCCTTGCTTATCTAATGCCTCAGTCATGGTCGCCACTGAAATGATTAGACATGGGTAAAAGCCTCGAAAGGGAATCAGGGTATCTCTACAAGGCATCACAGAGCCTGTCACTTCAATCGCCAATGACAAGTTTTTCAATGGGGGTTGCCAAGCTATCGAAGCTGACAAAAAATGGGCAGATAAGCGCAAAAAAGAAGGGTGGGTCCTACCCCAGCCTATTCCACATCTCGCCTGATCATTTGCCAAGCCCAATTATTTGGAAGAAGAAGAAGAAGAAGAAGATGCCTTCACAGCCGAAGAGATTGATGATATTTGTGAGGCCATGAAACAAATGTTGTATGAGGTTCACTTAGTCCAGCCAGGGTAAGGCACGAGCACTGCCGAGGTGCAGTATATGGGGCCAGATGCCAAGCTTCAGAATTGGGAGGCTACTACATTCCCTGTTAGACGGGAGTCCCTGTAGTCCAATCTTGCCATCTCTTCTGCATTACAAGTTATTTTAGGGTGTAACTCGAATGTTTTACTTTATTTTATTTTCATTTTTATGTAAACCCTCATATCTTCAATTCAATGAAATGAAATCAATATTTGATCGTCTATAGATGCCTTTTCTCTTTTATTCTGATTTTACTATTTTCTTATTTTTTTCCTTTTCAGTTCTAATAATGTGGACTTAAATAACATGACATGCTCTCGGACATCATGCCCCGATCCTAAAACGTTGCATAACTGTAAAATAATAAATCAAGAACCAGAATATGATGAAGATGAGGCTTTTAGGGAAATAAATCGATAACTGGAACAATTTGAGAATAAGCCTATGCCAAACTTAAAAAAAACCGAGCCAGTTAATTTGGGCAATTCAGAAGAGATCATAGAAACCATGATAAGCATTCACGCCGATGAAATAACTAGAGATGCATTAATCAAACTTTTGTTTGAATTCAAAGGCATGCTATGATGATATACCAGGATTGAGGATCGATTTAGTGGTACATAAATTGCTGACCTATCCCGGCTATCCACCTATCCAACAAAAGCAGAAAGTTCAAAACATACATCAGTGATAAGATCAAAGAAGAAGTCACCAAACAATTGAAAGCTTGTGTGATCTGAGTGGTCTGATACACCATGTGGTTGGCTAATGTGGTTCCAGTGCCGAATAAAGATGGGAAAACCCGAGTGTGTGTTGATTATCTGGATTTAAATAAAGCAAGCCCCAAGGACAATTTTCCATTGTCAATCATCCACATTTTTATTGACAATTGTGCCAAGTATGAGATACAGTCTTTTGTGGATTGTTATGCTGGGTATCACTAGGTTCTGATGGATGAAGAAGACAAAGAAAAGACAGTTTTCACCACACCGTGGGACACTTACTATTATAGAATCATGCCATTCGGTCAGAAAAACGCCGGGGCAACCTACATGAGAGCTATGACTGTCATCTTCCACGACATGATACACCAAGAAATTTAGGTGTATGTGGATGATGTGATCATTAAATCCAGAATAAAGAAGACCATGTGCAAGACTTGAGGAAGTTCTTTGAGCGTCTGCGCAGGTATGATTTGAAACTGAACCCAACTAAATGTGCATTATGAGTTCCATCTGGAAAACTTTTGGGGTTTATAGTCAGCCAGAGATAAGGGCAATGACATAAATAATGTACTGGCCGCTCGGCTCATAAAAAACATAACTTCCCAAAACCCGAAATATCAAAGACAGTCACAAGCTTATAACACTACTATAGCTTTAACAAAAAATGGAAAACTGCATAAGAATGTCTCTACAAGATAGAATAGAAGGAGACTCGAAGGATTCTGCGGACGTGGCAGAAATACCTTGCAGTCTCCTAGAATCAGCAGCAGTGACTAACCACGAGGCTGATAGCTCGTACCTAGATCTGCTCACATAAAATATGTGCAGGAAAGGGCATGAGTACACCACATTTGGTACCCGGTAAGTGTCAAGCCTAACCCTGGTCAAGTAGTGACGAGGTCAGGTTAAGGCTCTACTGGATTTCTAAATAAGTTAGTTTAAATCAGTACAAAAGATAGGTAATGTCTACAGTAAACAGTTTAAGAAAAACAATATAAGTTCACAGTAAAGAAAATCCTCAGCTCAACATAATATATCACAAAGTGGAATCTCCCGGGATACCGTCCCGTAGTTCCAAATGATTATGCAGTACATGGGGATCTCCCAGAATACGTCCGTAGTCCCAAAATAAATATGCATTACATGGGGAAAGCCCTTGGAATACGTCTTTAGTCCCAATTTAAATATGCAGTACAGGGGGAAAGCTCCCGGAATACGTCTGTAGTCCCAATTTAAATATGCAGTACAGGGGGAAAGCTCCCGGAATACGTCTGTAGTCCCAATTTAAATATGCAGTATAGGAGGAAAGCTCTCGGAGTACGTCTGTAGTCCTAATCTAAATATGCAGTACAGGGGGAAAGCTCCCATAATACATGCGTAGTCCTAATTTAAATATGCAGTACAGGGGAAAAGCTCCCAGAATACGTCTGTAGTCCCAATTTAAATGTGAAATGCGAATGAATGCCGAATAAGGTTTATTTAAACAGTTCAAGAGAACAATCACAGGCAAGACAAAGGATAGGACTAACTAAACATGGTGCACATAGTATCAAATAGGAAATTCAGGTAAAACAGGAAGACATGCTCCTTCCTAATCTAAACTACACAATTAGCACATTAAATAGTGAAATAAGAGTGAAATGATTTATGGCATGGAAGGAAAAATGGAATTTTAGCAACAATGGCCCGTGCACGTACTCGTCACCTCACGTACACGGCGTCCACACAACAAATAGTATCAAAACAACCTAAGATAAAGTCCCCAACACAGAGTTAGGCAAGCCATTTACCTCGACTGCTCTACTCAACTCAAAACCACGCTCTTGCCACGAGTATCCGACTCTGAATGGCCCAAATCTATTCAATTTAATTGCATAGTGTAAATATCATTGTAAGAAATCGATCTAGCTAATTAGTTCAAGTCTAATACGCAAAATTAGGAAAATTTCCCAAAAAGTCCCCTGGGCCCACGTCTCGGAAACGAGTGAAAGTTACAAATTTAGAACACCCATTCACTCACGAACTCACTCGAATAAGAATCATCAAAAACCGACGTCAAAATCTCACTAAATTCTCAGAAATCTATTTGGGAACCTTCCTCCCATTTTCATGATTTTCACCCAAATTCATTGGTTAGATTTAAGAAATTGCTATGGATTAATGATATATAAGTGAAATAAGGTTAGGAATCGTTACCTATGAGTCTTCTCTTCAAAACCCACTCAAAATCGCCTAATCCTGAGCTCCCAATCCTTTTAGAAAATATGAATTTCAAACCCTCGAATTTGGTATAAACTACCCAGCGATCCCGCACATGCGCCCCCTTGGACCGCACCTGCGGAAAATACATCGCAGGTGCGAAATCTCACTAAAAGGGTTGGGGCCGCATCTGTGGAACTCTTGCCGCACCTGCCAACCAGACTGAGTTAGTTCAATTCCGCACCTGTGAGGTCCCCGTTCACACCTGCGTGTCCGCACCAGCTGGTCCCCTTCCGCAGGTGTGAAACACCAGTACCATCAGTGCTTCAGCTGGTTTCTAAGTCCAAAATCATCCCATTGAGCATCCAAAACATCTCCGAGGCACTCGGGACCTCAACCAAACTTAGTGGATCCTTCACAACACATCACATAACATCAAAATTGCCAATTATGCATGGATTCAAGCCTAAGAACTTATGAAACTTCCAAAATACACAACCGATGCCGAAACACGTCAAAGCTAGTCTGAAGGACTTCAAATTTTACACACAGGTCATAAATGACACTACGGACCTACAACCTCTCCCGGAATTCCATTCCGAGCCCGATACCAAAATTTTACCTATCGGCCAAAATCGCCAAAATTCTAACTTTCGCCAATTCAAGCCTAAATCTACTACATGCCTCAAAAACACAATCTGGACAACCTCCTAACCCCGAAATCACCTAACGGAGTCGACGGAATTCTATTCCGGATCCGCCTTCATACAATTCCCACTACGGTCCGATTTCTAAAGCTTAAACTCATATATAGGGACTATGTGTCCAAAAACTCTCTGAAATTCACGGCTAATCCTTCTGACAAGTCCCATAGGCAGATATAAATGTGGGGAAAGCGGTTATTAGGGGATCGGGGCGCTAACTCTCAAAATGACCGACCAGGTCGTTACATATCCGACCACAGTCTGCCTTCGGTTCTTCTGTACAAACAACACCATTGAGTATGAAGCCTGCATTATGGGCCTGAATATGGTAGTTGATCTGGATGTAGAGGAGTTGTTAATCATGGGGTATTCTGACCTGATTATTCGGCAAGTCCAAGGTGAATGGGAAACTTGAGACATCAAGCTTATCCCGTACAGGAAACATGTGGAAGATCTTATCAAATGGTTAAAGTTCGTCGGGTTCAGGTACATTCCTCGATTCCAAAATGATTTAGATCATGTGCTAGCTACCTTGGCCTCAACGCCGTCGTACCCTAAAAATGTCCATATTGACCCGCTAGAAATCCAAATTCGAGAAAGGCGTGGTTATTGTAATGCAATTGAAATAGATTAAGATGTTCAACCGTGGTATCATGATACGAAAAGGTTTTTGAAAACAAAGGAATATCCCGAGCAGGCTAGCGGAGATCAAAAGAGAACTATCAGAAGGCTTTATAGTAGTTTCTTTTTGAGCGGAGAGGTCTTGTACAAAAGAACTCCAAATCTGAATCTTTTGAGGTGTGTAGACGCCTGAGAAGCTGAAAAGATCATGAACAAAGTGCATTCTGGAGTATGTGGGCCTCACATGAATGGATATGTCCTTGCAAAGAAAATTCTTCGGGTAGGTTATTACTGGATGACCGTGGAAAAGGATTGTTTCAGTTTCGTCCAGAAGTGCCATCAATGCCAGATACACGGTGACCTGATTCATGCACCGCGTTCAAAGTTACATCCTATGTTGGCGCCTTGGCCATTCATTGCTTGGGGCATGGATGTTATTGGTCCAATCGAGCCGAAAGCTTCAAATGGGCATAGATTCATCCTGGTTGCCATTGATTATTTCACAAAGTGGGTCGAAACGATCACTTTCAAAGCCCTCCACTGAATCTTGACTGATGCAATATCCTTCGACCTGAGATTTCTGACCTGTCTATCCAATATAGTGACTGGCTCCTCAACATATGATTAATCCTTGTCCAACTAGACTGAACTGAAATCCAAAACATGAGTCGGGTCACCGTGATACTTCCGGAGCATAGAGACGTGGAATACCGAATGAACTCCTACTAGGTTGGGAGGCAAGGCTATCTCATAAGCAACCTCACCAACACGTCGCAATACCTCAAAAGGACCAATAAATCTTGGACTCATCTTACCCCTCTTCCCGAACCTTATGACGCCCTTCATAGGCGATACCCGAAGCAAAACCCGACCACTAGCCATAAATGCCAAATCACGAACCTTCCGGTCTGCATAACTCTTCTGCCTGGACTGAGCTGTGCGAAGTCTCTCCTGAATCACCTTCCCCTTGTCCAGAGCATCCTGGACCAAATATGTACCCAATAATCAAGCCTCGCTCGGCTCAAACCATCCCACTGGGGACCAACACCGTCTACCATACAACGCCTCATACGGCGCCATTTGAATGCTGGACTGGTAGCAGTTATTATAAGCTGGTACCTGTTATTATAAGCAAACTCTGCAAGTGGCAAGTATTGGTCCTATGACCCTCCAAAATCCATCACACAGGCACGGAGCATGTCCTCAAGAATTTGAATCGTGCGCTCGGACTGCCCGTCCATCTGAGGGTGAAAGGTTGTACTCAACTCTACCCTGGTGCCTCGCTCCTGTTGAACGGCTCTCCAAAACTGTGAAGTGAACTGTATACCTCTGTCTGAGATGATAGATACCGGAATACCATGGAGGTGAACAATCTCCCAAATATAAATCTCCGCCAACCTCTCGGAGGAGTATGTAGTCAACACTGGAATGAAATGGGTTGACTTGGTCAGCTGATCCACAATCACCCAAATAGCATCGAACTTTTTCAAAGTCCGAGGAAGTCCAACCACAAAGTCCATGGTGATTTGCTCCCACTTCCACTCTGGAAGCTCAATCTGCTGAAGTAACCCTCCTGGCCTCTGATGCTCATATTTGACTTGCTGACAATTGAGACACTTGGCCACAAACTCCACTATATCCTTTTTCATCCTTCTCCACCAATAGTGCTATCTCAGATCCTGGTACATCTTCGTGGTACCCGGATGAATGGAATACCGGGAGCTATGGGCCTCCTCAAGAATCAACTCCCGAAGCCCATCCACATTGGGCACATAGATCTGACCCTACATCCTCATCACATTGTCATCTCCTATAGTCACATCCCTGGCGTCAC
This sequence comes from Nicotiana knightiana, assembly GCA_005239525.1. Taxonomy (NCBI): domain Eukaryota; kingdom Viridiplantae; phylum Streptophyta; class Magnoliopsida; order Solanales; family Solanaceae; genus Nicotiana; species Nicotiana knightiana. The sequence goes on from ML432930.1 coordinate 27,471, forward strand.
CTCACCGAACCCTGTACTGCAGAACCATAAGGTGGGGATCATCATACTGGCGCTCACGAATGCGATCATAAAGAGAAGATCAAGCCACAACACAAGCTATAACCCGACAAGACTCTGAAAGATTCAACCTCACGAACTGACTGGCCAAGGACTGAACATCCAAGGCTAAGGGCCTCTCAACTGCCGGAAAATATGCCAAACTCCCCAAACTCTCCGTCCAGTGACTCAAGGCGTCGGCCACCACATTGGCCTTCCCCGGGTGGTATAATATAGTGATATCATAGTCTTTAAGTAGCTCCAACCACCTCCGCTGATGTAGATTAAGGTCCTTCTTCATGAACAAGTGCTGCAAACTCCGGTGGTCAGTAAAAATCTCACATAGAATACCATACAAATAATGACGCCAGATCTTCAGGGCGTAAACAATAGCTGCTAACTCGAGGTCATGAACCAGATAATTCTTCTCATGCACCTTCAACTGCCTGGACGCGTAGGCGATCACCCTACTGTCCTGCATCAATACTTCTCCAAGGCCAATCTTCGAGGCATCACAATAGACAGTGTAGGACCACGAACCTGTAGGCAACACTAATACTGGGGCCGAAGTTAAAGCTATCTTGAGCTTCTGAAAACTCTCCTCATACTCCTTGGTCCACCTGAATGGAGCACCCTTCTGGGTCAGTCTGGTCATAGGTTCTACAATAGATGAAAACCCCTCTACAAAGCGACGGTAGTACCCTGCCAAACCAAGGAAATTGCGGATCTTCGTAGTTAATGACGGTCTAGGCCAACTCTGCACCGCCTCCACCTTCTTCGGATCTATTTGATCCTATCACAATACATTATGTGGCCCAAGAATGCCACTGAATCAAACCAGAACTCACACTTAGAGAATTTCGCATACAATCTCTTCTCCCTCAAAGTTTGAAGCACGATCCTCAAGTGCTGCTCATGATCTTCCCGTGATCGGGAATACACCAGAATGTCGTCAATAAACATAATGACGAAGGAATCAAGGTAAGGCCGGAACACACTGTGCATCAAATGCATAAAAGTTGCAGGGGCATTAGTCAGCCCAAATGACATGACAAGAAACTCATAGTGACCATATCTGGTCCTGAAGGCAGTCTTCAGGATGTCCGACTCCTGAATCTTAAGCTGATGATAGCCAGATCGCAAGTCAATCTTGGAGAATACTATGGAACCCTGTAGCTGATCAAATAAATCATCTATGCGAGGCAAAGGATAGATGTTCTTTACTTTAACCTTGTTCAGCTGCTGATAATCAATACACATACGCATAGAGCCATCCTTTTTCTTCACAAATACACCCCAAGGTGATATATTGGGCCTGATGAACCCTTATCAAGAAACTTATGTAACTGCTCCTTCAACTCCTTCAACTCGGGAGGAGCCATCCGGTAAGGAGGAATAGAAATGGGCTGACTTCCCGGCAACACATCAATGTCGGAATCAATATCTCTATCGGGCGGCATACCCGGAAGATCAGCTGAGAATACATCAGGAAAGTCCCTCACTATTAGGACTGACTCAACTGGAGGGGTATCAACACTGACATCTCTCACACAGGCCAAATACGCATCACACCCCTTTTCAACCATCCGCTGAGCCTTAAGGAAAGAAATGACCCTGCGGGGAGTATACTCTAAGGTACCTCTCCACTCTAATATTGGCAAGCCAGGCATAGCCAGCGTCACGGTTTTAGTGTGACAATCAAGAATAGCATAATGGGGAGAAAACCAGTCCATGCCCAAGATAACATCGAAATCTACCATGCTGAGTAATAACAAATCAGCCCTGGTCTCAAAACCACTAAGAGAAATTAAACACGACCAATATACGCGGTCCACAACTAGAAAGTCTCCCACAGAAGTAGATACATAAACAGGGGAACTCAAAGAATCCTGAGATACCCTCAAATGTGGAGCAAAATAAGAGGACACATATGAATACGTAGAGCCTGGATCAAATAATACTGATGCATTCCTATGGCAGACAGGGACAATACCTGTGATGACTGAGTCTGAAGCAACGGCCTCGGAACCGGCTGGAAGGGCATAATATCTAGCCTAGCCTCCCCCTCTAGGGTGACCTCTACCTCCCTAATCTCCACCACGAGCTGACTGAGGAGGTAGAGTGGCAGCTGGGGCTATAAGAATAGCCGGAGGTCCCGACGGAGCGTGTGGAGGCTAATAAGACTGTGGAGGTGCACCCCCTGGCCATGGGTCAATCTCTAATCACGTGACGAGTGTCACCACACTCAAAACAACCCCTCAGAGGATGCTGTGGCTGAGACTGAATAGGATCTGGCCGGTAATAGCACCTCGAACCGAAGGCACACTGGATACTGGCGGTGCATAATAGAACTCCTGAGGTCTAGGAGGAGCTGGAATACCGCTGGCTGCTGGAAGGGCTGAATGAACAGGCGACCTACAAAGCCCCTACCGTAATGTGTTGCTGGTGCACGAGCTCCTAAAAAATGGCCAGTCTATCGAGACCTCTTGGCCTCTCTCTCATCTCGATCCCGGGCAAACATGCCCTCTACTCTCTTGGCAATACTCACGCCTGCTGATAAATGATATCCATCTCCAACTCTCTGGCCATACTGGTCCGAATACTAGGGTGAAGTCCCTCAATGAAGCGGCGAACCCACTCTTTGACTGTGGAAACCAAGGCTGGTGCGTTCCGAGCTAACTCACTGAAACGGACTGCATACTCCGACAGAATCATAGTACCCTGGTGCAACTGCTCGAACTCCGCGCGCCAAGTATCCCTGAGGCTCTGAGAGACATACTCTCGCAAAAACATCTCTGAAAACTGAGTCCAAGTGAGTGAGGATGCCTCGTCCGGACTACTCAGCTCATAGGCCCTCCACTACTGATATGCCTCTCCCCTCAGTTGGAAAGCGGTGAAAGAAACCCAACTGGTCTCCACAATTCCCATAGTGCGGAGAATACGATGACACTCTTCAAGAAACCCCAGAGTGTCATCTGAAGCTAGTCCGCTGAAAATAGGTGGGTTGTACTTCTTGTACCTCTCAAATCTGATATGCTCTGCCTCAGAAGCAGTTATCCTGGTCCCATGCTGTACCGGAGCCGCTGGGGGCATAGGAATATACTCTGGGGCCTAATCAACCTGGCCCCTCTACTCAGGAGTGCGGGCTGCGAGAGTCTATGCCCCTCCCCCGACCTCAGATTTAGCGGGAGCTATCGGAAGTAGTCCTGCCTGAGCTAGGGTGCTGAACATGCTCATGAACTGAGCTAAAGTCTCCTTCAAGGTTGGAGCAGCAATAGGGACCTCCTGTGCCGGCTCTCCAGTTGAATCTGCTGTAGGCTCCTCTGTCGCTGCTCTCGCCGGTGCTCGGGCTGCACCGCGTGGTCGTCCTCTACCCCGATCCCGGCCTCTGCGGCTCTGGTAGGGGGCTCGGGTACCTGGTCGTCGGTCCTCCCAGTACGGGTCCTCACCATCTGTGGGAAAAAATAGAATAGAATTCTAGAAATTTTGATGTCAATAACTCCCACGACAAGGAAATTAAGGAAATATGATTGTTCTTAAATTTACATAGCCTCCCGAAGATAGATACGGACGCCTCCGTACCGATCCGCGAGACCCTAATAAATCGGCTTGTGACTTGTGACTCCTATGAACCTAGACGCTCTGATACCAACTTGTCACGACCCGATTTACCCTCTGAAGGTGTCGTGACGGCACCTAGTGTCTACGACTAGGTAAGCCTACTATAACGGGGGGAAAATCGAAATAAAATGCAAGCAATAAAGGGATAAGGGCAATGACATAAGTAACATACTGGCCGCTTGGCTCATACAAAACATAACTTCCCAAAACCAGGAATATCATAGACAGTCACAAGCTTCTAACACTACTGTAGCTCTAACAAAAACTGGAAAAGTACATAAGAACATCTCTACAAGATAGAATAGAAGGAGACTCAGAGGATTCTGCGGACGCGGCAGAAATACCTTGCAGTCTCCTAGAATCAGCAGCAGCGACTAACCACGAGGTTGATAGCTCGTACCTAGATCTGTACACGAAAAACATGTGCAGGAAAAGGCATGAGTACACAACATTTAGTATCCAGTAAGTGCCAAGCCTAACCCCGGTCAAGTAGTGACGAGGTCAGGTTAAGTCTCTATTGGATTTCTAAATAAGTTAGTTTAAAACAGTACAAAAGATAGGTAATGTCTACAGTAAACATTTTAAGAAAAACAATATAAGTTTACAGTAAAGAAAATCCTCGGCTCAACATAATATATCACAAAGTGGAATCTCTAAGGATACCGTCCCGTAGTTCCAAATGATTATGCAGTACAGGGGGATCTCTCGGAATACGTTCGTAGTCCCAAAATAAATATGCAGTAGAGGGGGAAAGCCCCTGGAATACGTTTGTAGTCCTAATTTAAATATGCAGTACAAGGGGAAAGCTCCTGAAATATGTCCTCCTGGAGTACGTCCGTAATTTCAATTTAAATATGCAGTATAGGGGGAAAACTCACGGAATACGTCCATAGTCCCAATTTAAATATAAAAAATGCGAATGAATGCCGGATAAGGTTTATTTAAACAGTTCAGGAGAACAGTCACATGCAAGACAAAGGATACGAATAACTAAACATGGTGCACATAGTATCAAACAGGAAATTCAGGTAAAACAGGTGGACATGCTTCTTCCTAATCTAAACTACACAATTAGCACATTAAACAGTGAAATAAGAGTGAAATGATTTATGGCATGGAAGGAAAAATGGAATTTTAGCAACAATGGCCCGTACACGTACTCGTCACCTCACGTACTCGGCGTCCATAAAATAAATAGTATCAAAACAACCTAAGGGGAAGTCCCTAACACAGAGTTATGCAAGCCACTTACCTCGACTGCTCTAATCAACTCAAAACCACGCTTTGCCACGAGTACCCGACTCCGAATGGCTCAAATATATTCACTTCAATTGCATAATGTAAATATCATTGTAAGAAATCGATCTAGCTAATTAGTTCAAGGCTAATAGGCACATTAGGAAAATTACCCAAAAAGTCCCTCGGGCCCACGTCTCGGAAACGAGTGAAAGTTACAAATATAGAACACCCATTCACTCACGAACTCACTCGAACAAGAATCATCAAAAATCGACGTCAACATCTCACTAAATTCTAAGATTTCTATTTGGGGAACCTTCCTCCCATTTTCATGATTTTCACCCAAATTCATTGATTAGATTGAAGAAATTTCTATGGATTAATGATACACAAGTGAAATAAGGTTAGGAATCGTTACCTATGAGTCTTCTCTTCAAAACCCACTCAAAATCGCCTAATCCCGAGCTCCCAATCCTTTTAGAAAATATGAATTTTAAACCCTCGAATTTGGTAAAAACTGCCCAACGATCCCGCTCATGTGCCCTCTTGGACCGCACCTGCGTTCCCGCACCTACGGAAAATACATCGCAGGTGCCAAATATCACTAAAAAGGCTGGGGCCGCATCTGCAGAACTCTTGCCGCACCTGCAAGCCTGACTGACCCAGGTCAATTCTGCACCTGCGAGGTCGCCGTCCGCACCTGCTAGTCCCCTTCCGTAGGTGCGAAACACCAGTACAAGCAGTGCTTCAGCTGGTTTCTAAGTCCAAAATCATCTCGTTGAGCATCCGAAACATCCCCGAGGCCGCCGGGACCTCAACCAAACTTACCAACCAGACCTAATACGTTATCCAAACTTAGTCGAGCCTTCACAACACATCACATAACATCAAAATCGCCAATTATGCATGGATTCAAGCCTGGGAACTTATGAAACTTCCAAAATCCACAACCAATGTTGAAACACGTCAAAGCTAGTCCGAAGGACTTCAAATTTTACACATGGGTCATAAATGACACTATGGACCTACAACCACTCCCCGAATTCCATTCTGAGCCCGATACCAAAATTTCACCTATCGGCCGAAATCGCCAAAATTCTGACTTTCGCCAATTCAAGCCTAAATCTACTACAGGCCTCAAAAACACAATCCGGACATGATCCTATTACTAAAATCACCCAACGGAGCTAACGGAGTCAACGAAATTCCATTCCGGATCCGTATTCACACAGTTCTAGAATGATCCGATTTCTAAAGCTTAAACTCATATATAGGGACTATGTGTCCAAACACTCTCCGAAATTCACGGCTAATCATTCCGACAAGTCCCATAAGCAGATATAAACGTGGGGAAAGTAGTTATTAGGGGATCGGGGCGCTAACTCTCAAAATGACCGACCGGGTCGTTACATATCCAGCCACAACCTGCCTTCGGTTCTTCTGTACAAACAACATCATTGAGTATGAAGCCTGCATTATGGGCCTGAATATGGTAGTTTATCTGGATGTAGAGGAGTTGTTAATCATTAGGGATTCTAACCTGATTATTCGGCAAGCCCAAGGTGAATGGGAAACTCGAGACATCAAGCTTATCCCGTACAGGAAACATATGGAAGATCTTATCAAACGGTTCAAGTTCGTCGAGTTCAGGTACATTCCTTGATTCCAAAATGATTTAGATCATGCGCTAGCTACCTTGGCCTCAACGTCGTCGTACCCTAGAAATGTTCATATTGACCCGCTAGAAATCCAAATTCGAGAAAGGCGTGGTTATTGTAATGCAATTGAAATAGATTAAGATGTTCAACCATGGTATCATGATACGAAAAAGTTTTTGAAAACAAAGGAATATCCCGAGCAGGCTAGCGGAGATCAAAAGAGAACTATCAGAAGGCTTTCCAGTAGTTTCTTTTTTAGCGGAGAGGTCTTGTACAAAAGAACTCCAAATCTGAATCTTTTGAGGTGTGTAGCGCCCGAGAAGCTGAAAAAATCATGAACGAAGTGTATTCTAGATTATGTGGGCCTCACATGAATGGATATGTTTTTGCAAAGAAAATTCTCCGGGCAGGTTATTACTGGATGACCATGGAAAAGGATTGTTTTAGTTTCTTCTAGAAGTGCCATCAATGCCAGATACACGGTGACATGATTCATGCACCCCGTTTAGAGTTACATCCTATGTCGCGCCTTGGCCATTCGTTGCTTGGGGCATGGATGTTATTGGGCCAATCAAGCCGAAATCTTCAAATGGGCATAGATTCATCCTGGTTGCCATTGATTATTTCACAAAGTGGGTCGAAACGGTCACTTTCAGAGTCATCACTAAGAAAACAGTGTTGAAATTCGAGCATTCCAACATTATTTGTCGTTTTGGTATTCCTAAAACTATCATTATAGGTGATGCTGCAAATTTGAACAGTCACTTGATGAGGGAGGTATGCGAAAAGTTTAAAATTATGCATCACAATTCTATCCCTTATCGACCTAAAGCTAATGGCATCGTTGAAGCTGCAAACAAGAACATCAAGAAGATTTTCAGGAAGATGATTCAGAGCTCCAGACAATGGCATGAAAAGCTGTCTTTTGCATCATCGTTGATACACGCAAAACTTGAGATTCCCTCTCTTTGGATCATCGTTGAAGCCGAGATCAAGGACGAGGAATGGGTCAAAACCCGATTGGAACAGTTGACTATGATTGATGAAAAATGGATGGTCGCAGTTTTCCACCGGATGTTGTACCAACAAAGTATGGACCATGCCTACAACAAGAAAGTGTGGCCCAGGAAGTTCGAAGTGGGTCAAATTGTCCTGAGACGTATTCTCCCACATCATGAAGAAGTAAAAGGAAAGTTTGCTCCAAATTGGAAAGTTCCATACGTTATCAAAAGAGTTTTGCAAAAGGGAGCACTATATTTGGGAGACATTGAAGGAAATGACCCCGAGATAGCTATCAATGCAGATGTGGTCAAAAGGTATTACGTTTGACCCCTTTGTCATAGCTTTAACATGCCCTTATTGGGATGACGAAGGCTTTCATTCTCACTACCCAAACATTACCCATCCTTGCAAACCCTTTTGAGCTGGTTCCCTTTTTCTTTGATTACGCTCTTTGGAACATGGCAATTGTTATGAAAAAAAGACAATAATGAAAAAATAATTTTAAAAAGAAAAAACAAAAGTTTCTTGAATTACGTTTGACTTGATTCCGAAAGGATACGTAGGCAACCTCTCTTTGGGGTTCAGTCACACCAAAATAAAAATCTAAATTTCCCCAAAAGTGAAACTGAGGCAAATAATATAATGGTTTGGCGATGTTTTCGCCTGAAAGGTTCAAAATTTGTAATTCATTCCAAATCCTTTCAAGTCCTGCTGATCAATCAGTGAAAATGTTCAAGTATTGGAGAATACAGCTACTTGGATCCAATGCAATCAAAATGAGAGAAATAATATGAGAGTCTTATTGGTGAAAACTCTCACAGGAACCGTAAGGAGATGGTAAGCAGAGAAATTGAAAATGAGAGAGTCTTGTTAGTGAAAACTCACAAAGAGAACTATAAGGAAATGGTGAGAAGAGAAATGAGAGAGGTCATCTGATGAAAACCCACAAAGGGCGCCACTGGTCGAAAAGAGGATCCTCACAGCCATCGGCATTGACAGAGTCCTGGCAAGGTTTCTTGATTATGAGGCATAAGTTGTGATGAATTTCTGAGAGTTGGATGGTTTATACAGATCAGGAATCCAGTCCAAGAAGCATGTCATGTTCATTGAAGTCCGCATGCACTCCAGATAAGTCCTTCTTTCCTTTTCCCGAAAAGGATACCTTTCGTCCAAATTAATTTGTCCATTCCATTGTTTGTTTTTCTTTGAATCCCTTTCGGTCTAACTCTGTTCCGAAACTAAGACAAATAAGGGATGGCAAGACTAATTTATAGGATTATCACTTGATACGAGCTAAATATGCAAAAAAAGGCACCCAGCCTCGGTAGTGGCATCAAGTTGACTCTGACTGGCCGTGGTGGCTGATGCTTTGAAATCAAAAACTCTTGAAAGAAGAAAATCAAAGATAAGTGCCCTCGAAGGCAGAACAAATTTGAAAAAGGTTAGGTCCCACGTGATCAACCATCATGGCAAGGTTTGGAAAAGCCAAAAGTTCTCCAGGGCCAGAAAGGAAATCGGTCTTCAGGAAAACAACCAGTTATAAATAATTATCGTCAAAGAAGCTAGCCAAGATCAAGTGACTGAAACACGCAAGGCCGCAAAACCAACCATAATTTCAAACTGACAAATTGTTCTTTGTTTGAAAAAAAGGAAACAGGTGCAATCCAAAGCAACCTTGCAAGAAGTAAGTGCAACCAAAAGGAAACCGCACGAAGACTAAAATAGCTATGCAACAGCAACAACTCCAAAAAGGGAAGTCTTCTCCAAATTCTTTCCTGCATTTTATTCATTATATTAAATAAAAGAAAAGGAAAAGAAAGAAAATTCAATATCATGGTAGTATAGGGTCTCCAATCCCTAGCTGCATTTCCAACATATGGTAAACTCCCTAGTTGATGTTTATCTTAGACATAATGTCTCCATTCCTTAGTCTCTTTTCCAACATAGGGTCTTCACTCCCTAGTTGATGTTTATTTTAGACATAGGGCCTCCACTCCCTAGTCTCTTTTCCAACATAGGGTCTTCACTCCCTAGTTGACGTTATTCCAGACATATGGTCTCCACTCCCTAGTCTCTTTCCCAATATAGGGTCTCCACTCCCTAGTTGACGTTATTTCAGACATAGGGTCTCCACTCCCTAGTCTCTTTTCAAACATAGGGTCTCCACTCCCTAGTTGAAGTTATTTCAACATAGTTTCTCCACTCCCTAGTTGATGATTTTGTTTTAGACATAGGGTCTCCATTCCCTAGTCACTTTTCCAACATAGGGTCTCCACTCCCTAGTTGATGATTTTTCTTTAGACATAGGGTCTCCACTCCCTAGTTGCTTTTCCAACATAGGGTCTTCACTCCCTAGTTGATGATTTTATTTTATATATAGGGTATCCACTCCCTAGTTGATGTTTTTAGACATAGGGTCTCAATTTCCTAGTCGCTTTTCCAACATAAGGTCTCCACTCCCTAGTTGATTTTATTTTAGACATAGGGTCTCCACTCCCTAGTCGTTTTTCCAACATAGGTTCTCCACTCCCTAGTTGCTTTCGTTTTAGACATAGGGAGACTCCCTAGTCTCTGTTTTCTCCAGGTACACCATTCCCGCCTTTTTTATTGCTTTCAATAATGAAGAAGTATAGAGTTTTGCTACAAATAACTCACGAAATTTTCCTAGTGAAGACTGGAGCAGAAAAATTTCATTCGTTTGTTTTGGTGCCTGAGCAGATTATTCCTCGAGGCACAGGGTTCGAGGTGACCAAAAGAAGACGTCTCGATCCAAAAAAAAAAAAAAAATGAATCCAAAGTGCAAAAGAAAATNATAGGGAGACTCCCTAGTCTCTGTTTTCTCCAGGTACACCATTCCCGCCTTTTTTATTGCTTTCAATAATGAAGAAGTATAGAGTTTTGCTACAAATAACTCACGAAATTTTCCTAGTGAAGACTGGAGCAGAAAAATTTCATTCGTTTGTTTTGGTGCCTGAGCAGATTATTCCTCGAGGCACAGGGTTCGAGGTGACCAAAAGAAGACGTCTCGATCCAAAAAAAAAAAAAGAAATGAATCCAAAGTGCAAAAGAAAATAAAGATGTGGACTGCTCAAGACATGACCCAAGTCACAAGCTTTGCATGTCTCGTCTTGATTCGAAAAGCTGAAGAAGAATGAACTAGCACCTGAAGCTAGTGACCATCAAGATTTAGATCAAAGTCTGCACGAAGAGCCAGTCAAGACTCAAGATCAATTTTCAGAAGACTTATAGATAGGAATCTTGCAACTCGTAGTTGATAGGCTTAGTTAGTTTCTTTTTCATTTTGATTTTGGTGTAATAAGGAGCTTAGCAATTAGTAGGCAGCATCAATAGCAGTGAAATCACATCTCCTCGATAGTCCCAGCTACCGAAACTTCCAGAACGACACTGACCTGATTCCTTTATAGCCAAGGATATGTGGCAACCTCCGAAGCAAGGTTCGGTCAAACTTTTTAAAAATGCTTTTGGTGGAGTATTAAACGAGAAAAAATTGCTCATAATTGCTCACTTTATCTTTGACCGAAAACTCTTCATGTTTCCGAGCAAAGAGGGACATTTGTGAGCACGTAATTTTTGCCCAATATAAAATTACTCCTAAATTTTTTTTTCAAAATAAATAGATTTTTATTATTTTTATTTTATTTTTATAAAAATTTTAGGGATTTTTCTATATTTTACTTGATTTTTTGGTGAATAGTTTATATATTTGATGCATTTGCTAGCATTTTAGACCTTAAAAAAATACAAAAAAATATTTTTAATCTTTACGTTTTCAGATTTCTAATTTCATAATTAATTGCATTTATAAAACAACTAAAATACAAAAAATATACATATATTGGTCAATACTACATGCATTTTTTTTAATAATTAGTTGAATGATAATCAATAGGCTAATTTTGCAAAAATAGGTTAATTTGGGTTATTGAATTGTAGTGGTTAACTTTGAAAAAGAAAATAAAAGAAGAGAAGGAAATAGGAGAGGCCTGTTGGGCCAATTTGACAAGCCCAATTCCCACTACTACTCCACCCAGTCCAGCCCAGTTCCCTTTTTAAAACCCTGTATGTTCTTTCCCCCCAAACCAAAATGACCTCGTTTCCCCCTTCTCCAATCATATCCGTTGATCATCCCAGATCAAACGGTCCGTAATTCCCCTCCCCATTCCCATAAAACTGTCCTAACACCCTCCAACCCCCAGAACTTCCCCCGTTCTCTCAATCTCTCTCACCCACCGAAACCCTAATCTCCCTCAAATCCCTTACCCGCACCGGCTGGCAGCCACCACTCCAAACTCCCTCAACCTCACACCCTATACTCCTCTCATCATGCTCAATCCAAATCTACCATTAATTCTCCCAAAATTCCCACCAAACTCGCCGAATTTCAGATCTTAATTAGCCAGAAAACCTAATTTTTGTGGTTTGATCCTTTAGAGTTTTCCAAGACCGATTCGACCTAAAATTTGTGTTAATCATTTGTTTTCAACAAGAACATTTGATTAACACTAGTTTCGGCTCATTTAGAAGAACGCTGAAGTTCGTTCAAGTCAGTCGTCCTTGTTTTCCTACTCTAGATGCTCAATAGGTACTTCGGTTACCTTTTTTTTCTTCTTATTCTTCTTCTTATTCTTCTTTATTTCTTCCTCTTATGATCAGAATATGCTTGACTAATTTGTCTAATTGAGGTCATTTGTTAATTTTGGTTTAATCAGTGTTTAGCTTAGAATCCAGTTATTAGTTTAACTTTAACTACCCTTAAACTTGCTGAAATGTTATTTAAAGTGATGTTCATTTATTAGTTGATTAGGACATTCTTCTGCATCTCTAGCTTAACTAATTAATGACATAATCAATTCAATTATATGTTAATTAGTTTAATTGTATTAGTTGTTAGTTTAATCAATTTTGAGTTAATTAGGTATTAAAACAAGTCATTTGTTAAATAGTTTGATTTTGCAGTATTGCTTCTGTTTTGATCCGTATGGTCTTGATATGGTTCATTTATCATTAATCAAATTTTAAGGGGACATTTGAAAATGGAAATAGATTGTTGATTCAGTTGTTTGAGCTTTTTTGCTTTTTTGGGGTGGCTATTTGTAATAAACAGAACTTAAGGGGGTTAAAGGGAATTGAAAATAGGGAATCTTGTTCAGTCATGTGGGAAGCTTCTATAAAAGAGGCTAAAGTGCAATAAAATGTAGGAATTAGGTCAAAATTGGGTTAAAAGAGGTGATTTTCAGAAGTTAAAAAGGCTAAAAATATGAAAAATATCTGGATAGACAGCTGTCGAACAACTATCCATTTTCTGTTAAAAAAAAACAGATGCTCTCCCCTAATTTTTAGCTGACAAGATTCCCTCTTATCCTCTTCTCTTTTTCTACCACACCCACATTATATAAACCCCTGGGGTATTTTTTAAAGGGGCAGAAGAAATATCTGGGCATTTGGAGAGGTTTCATTTTTTTCTTTCTTCTGGATATTCAAAAAAAGGGAATCAACATTAGCCTTCACTGATTTTACTTCTAAAAGTATTCTGGAAGAAGAAAATCAGTATCCATCAGCACTGTGTCATTAGGTTTGGTCTATTTCTGGATGTCTAGGTTTGAGTTTTGAAGCACTCTTGGGTTGTTTTCTGTTGTTGCTTTATTTCTTGTTGTTACTCCTTCTCAACTTCGGAGACTTATTTTCTTTTGTTGAGATTCTGTTGATTAGGTATGTTTTGTTCATCTGTAATCACCTATTGGATGTTTTAATAGAGTTTGAATTGTTCAAGTCATTTTGTGGTTAATCTCATCAATGTTAAACTTGCTTCTACTTATTTTGATTGCCGACAATTGGTTTGATTATTTATTTTTGAGATGAACTTTGAATTGAATCTGGTGAAGTCTATAATAAACTATGTTAATCTACTATTGTGACATACTTGTATTTGAATTCAGAAGTAGAAGCTTATCTAATTGCGACTAATTGATATGTTAGGTTAATGTGAACAACAGCGAGGATTTGGCTCAATAATGCCTACTACTAGAATGTGTATTTAATGTTTGAAGTCAAGGCCAGCATGAGAACCACAAACATGTAAATCAGAAGCAAAGAGTAATAGTTTAACCATTTAAATACCAAGTTGTATAACAAGTCAGTTGAAATCAAGCTTGTAGTAATGTTTGTTTTTCCAGCATTGTTGAAATTCGAGATTCACTCCATTGCCTGAAGTTTGTATGTATGTTATTTTGATTCTGGGCCTGGTAATGAAATGGCCCAGTTTCAGAAAGTGTATGTGTGTTATTTTGGTTCTGGTCCTGGTAATGAAATGGTCCAGTTTTAAAAAGTCTTTATCGATTAAGGTCAGCCTGAATATAGTGTGATTGGGCCAGCCGTTTAGGCCTATTGCTGTCAGCAGCTAGACAAACAATGCTGCTATGCAGATTTTTTCTTGAATTCAATTTATTTCTAAAATACAAATGTTCTTCTTATATGATTTAGTTTAAGTAAATGCAGAAATCAACCAGATGTATACGAGCCTTGGGTATAGAATAATGAAAATATAATTGGCTTCATAAACTTTCGGAAAGTATAAACCCACCTAATTCATCACCAAATTTGATTAAGTAACCCTTTCCAACAATTGTTCCGTAATCAGGAACCTTGCACATGCAATCTTTAACTTAGGAAAGAATGACTTAGAAAATTAATTAACTCATACATATTCGCAGAATACTTTAGGCACATTCTAATTTATTATCGTGATTGTGTACACGTTCGCGTGACATAATTATGATTCCTACAAATAAATCAAGGTATGCGTTCGCACAACGTTTGACCAAACAATCCCAAACAAACTTAGGAAATGAACAATCTTGAATGCGCTAGCATGCTTTAGGCGCGTTTTAACCTATTACCATGATTGTGTATACGTTCGCGTAACATAATTATGATTTTTTCAAAATTAAAATCGAGGTACGCGTTCGCGCGACTTTGGCCAAACAATCTTAACAATAGTAAAATATTATTGATTGTGTACACGTACGCATGACATGATTCTTGACACACCAAACAAGACGAGTAATTAAAAGCGGTAAAAGATAATAAAAAAAACGCACATAGGTTCTAAAATGTGTAATTAAACAATTAACTAAGCCAGGTATAATTAAAGTGATCGTGTTAAAACCACGCAATCCGGGAATGCCTAACACCTTCTCCCGGATTAACAGAATTCCTTGCCCGGTCTTCTGATTTCGCAGACTTTAAACAGAGTCAAATTTTCTTGATTTGAGATTTTAAAATAAATCGATGACTTGAGACACCATAAATTATTCCAAGTGACGACTCTAATTAAATAAATAATCCCACATCAAATAATGTCACTTTAATTGAAAAAACTCTCTAATACCTTTCAAAAAAAAGGAGGAGTGGCATTAGGTTTAGGAGTTCCTCAAGAACTTTGCATTGTATTGAGATTGTAGAAGTTACATCTTCTATAGGTATTGGTGTAATTACTGTCAACGATGTTTGACTTATTCAGTGAGAGTATAAGAAAATGCTAAAGCAACAGTAGAATGGTGAAAGTTTTAGAGAAATAGAATGGTGTCAAAATTCTTGTAACGTCTATAATAGGGAGAATGTCATATAAAGTGGAATAATGGACATTTGCGACTACAAGTCATGTTTTTAGTACATCGAACAGAATGGTGTACACTATCACGACACTAAAACCATAAAAATATTCAATATGTATCGAACAGAATGTTGATCACCCAAATTTATTCGTTATAAAATAAAAGATATTGATATTTTCTTAAAAGATTTTTATCTGCAAGTGCGTGGTATATGTGAATTAATTTGTGTGCATAATGTTAAAGGTGACTGTCATTATTGATGGTATAATAAACGAAGAGTTGGTGAATGAAATTCGAAAAAGCTGATCGCTTGTTTTAATATTATGTTGATTGTAGTGATTACCGTTTTAGGTATGTTTGAAATTTATTCATGGGTATTTTGGTGGGCTATCTACAACAAGATAGTTTTAATGTTGAACTAATTCATCGTTTGGTAGCCGAAATAAAATGATAGGCGATTATAAAAATCGCCTAAATATAATAATGTGTAGTTATGATGAACACTCACATATAGTGTACAAACGGTTTAGATTAACAAATAGGAAAATTATACATTAGGCAATAGAAGGATAGGAAAAATTCTGAACACTTTGGATTACTATCCTCTGTAGTAGTAATTGTCTCCCTTAGCATGGCAAGGCTATCTGTAGAAGTAAATGACTAGGTGTAGTAGAAGAGAAATGCAGTGAAAAAGCTTTCCGGGTTTTTTCGCATTGGCTTGTAAACATTTTTCCCTGATATATATAAAGCTTAAAAAAAGACAATTAGCGTCTATTTAACTTAAGCAACTTAGAATGATGATTTTTTAAAAAAGAGTTTGTTTACACTAAAATTTGGATAATAATTAAACATATATTATGGTTTTAAGGATATGCGACTTCATTCAACACCAATTAATAAAAGATAAATGACAAAATTGAATTATAAGTAAAACAAACTAGTGTTCGAACAGGACTTCAGCTCTCGAGTCGAAGTACTCTCGAGCTGATAAGTGCAAGAACAGTAGAAAAGTAGAGTAAGCTGATAAACAATAATGTAAGTGAGAAAGAGATGATTGTAGTTCTATATTTTCTGTGAATAATGATGCCTTACAAATTATTAGAACTCCTCTTTATATAGCAGAAGAATTCTACTTATGATATAACTCTAATTACATTAGGAAATGACATAATTAGCTAATTAACCGATTCTGATTTGATCCATTACGAGATTTACGCCATGATCCTCGTCCAGTCATGGATATCTCGCTCTTCCGTTACGAAGCCATCTCCGATATTAATCGGTGTCTATCTCTCTTGACTTCGATAGCTACCAACCTCGATCTCGAAAGAGACTTCGATCTCGAACTCGATGCCTCAGCTTTGTGATTTAGTTGAAACCGACCCTCGATGCAACACTCCAGTCTCGATTAGATAGTTAAATCGGGTAGCCCTGATTTCAACCGTATACAGATAGTCCCCTCGTTTCTTGGAGTGTAATGACAAGAAACGAATTGAGCCTTCAATTTTGTTTTTCGAACTCGATAAACTATGATGTCATCCCCATGACGTAAGCGATGGAAGTGACCAAAACATCCCGTCGGTACAGTTTCCCAAACCATTAATGAGCGTCAGTTGGCGGTCGGCCACTAGTGTTGTTGAACTGTCGTCGTAAATTCATAAATAGGCCTTTTCCTCATTGAATCAAACTTTACTTTCACTTTCATCTAATCTTCTAAGCTTTTACCTCTCTCAAGTTCTTCTCTTCCATTAATCTTCCGGTGGATCCGCTCTCTGAGGAGTGTGTTCCTGGCCTGTGTATACTTAAAATTCTATTTTAAGACCGAGAAACCTCCCTCGGTCCCTGGTCGATGCGAGCATGTGTCGAGGTACAATTGCTCGATAACTGTTGGGTACCTCGAGCAGATTAAGAGAGATTGCAACTGGGGAGATAAAGTGATAGCCATTCCATCGAGTGAAGAAAGCATTACTACCCTGTCATCACTGACTTCTACCGTCAATACCAGGTGACCTTGGGCCAAATTCATCCTTCCTTTTAGCGAATAGTCATCATCCTCCGATTCTTCATGAGCAAATCTGAGGGGATGCCATTCACCCTCGAACACCTCATCAGGTTGTACAACCCCCTATCTTTAGTGGGTTTATCAAACTGCAACATCGAGCAACCAAGGTATTGTTTTCGAGAATCGATGAGGACAAAGATCGAGGCTGGATGGATAGATTTGTACGAGTGAGGACCTCCGATATCATCCCGACGGAGAAGATGCCATTTCCTGAGAAATGGAGCACGAAGCGTAAGTATTACTTCACTTGTTAATTCCCATGCTTTATTTCATTCCTCTGCTCTATTAATGTCTTCTTTCATCATAAAAGTGGTTGCTTGGATGCCTCGTGCAATCCCCGACCTTGAGAGCTGGGTCCGAAAGCTGGCCTCGAATTCCACCTACGTTGAGCGTTGTTGGCGCAATTTGGCAAAAGGATGATGGGAGGCAAAGAGCCACGATAAGCTTCATTTTTTACATATGTGATGACTTAATAACATCTCTTTATACTTATCCAAGGATAGATACCTATGGCCTCCCTCCCCATGTAGTTCATAAGCTAAGGGAGGAAGAAGAAGAATATAAAGATGGTGGCTCGGTGCTTGTGACCCAAGCGAGAAAAAATATCGAGGCCTTAAAGGCCACTGAATCGGCGGCAGTTGACGAGGCCCTGCCTCGTACTGAGGAGGCCTTGGAGAAGGATTCAGGAAAAGTCCCTGAATCGCCTGATATCGAGGCTGCTTCCTATCAAATAGCGAGCACGTCCCAGGGGACCGGTCCTGAAACCCCTCGAGCTGGAAAGAACGCCCCAAGTGACTCATTTGGGGCAGTGACAGCAGGTAATTTGCCAACCCTTGCTGCCTTTTCTGAAGAGGCGACACGGGATGCTTAAGCTTTGAGGACCCCCGAAGTAGGTGGAGTCCCCAGTGGGAAGGATCCTTTTCGAGATTGCTTTACCGGGGTTGAGAATTCTTGTGACTTGAATGACATGTCCAACCTCTTCGAAGAGGCCCAACGACTCTTGAACCAGGTAAATTTAGTTCATTTGTTGGTGTAGCACTCTTATTTTTTTGTCTAACTCCCTTCCTTTTCTATATAGGCTTTCTCCAAGTCCAGGGCTGAATTGAGCCAGTGCGAGGCCGATCTCCAAAGGCTTTCTGAAGAGAGGAATGCACTCAAGCTTCACTGCAGACAAACGGATGAGGAGATTAAGGACCTCCGAGCCGAATTGTCTAAATCTCAAAAGGAGCAGACCGAGTTGATCGAGTAGGTAATGATACTCTTGAAAACTCATGGACTTGATTCGGGAACGGAGGCTAATGTTTCGATGTCGCAGTTGCAAAAAAAGATCGAGAAGATCGAGTTGCTTCGTGAGGAGGTCAATCAAGTGAAGGCAGAATCCTGCGAGTGGAAAGAATGCATGGACTGCCTTGCTGTAGAGAAAGAGGATGCTCTAGTCTGGTTATCATCGGTCGAAGCCCAGCTTCGAGGTATGAAGGAAAAGATCTCAGCTCAGGCGAAGAAGATAGAGTATCTCGAGGTTCAGTTGGCTTCTAAACTTGCAAAGGCCCAAGCTGAGGCCGAAAAAGCAATAGCCGAGGCTGATAAGATAGTGGCCATCTACCGGGCTGATGTTGAGGCCGCTCAAGACCAAGTAAGGGAGGCTGCTGACACTGCTCAAACTCGAGCACATTGGATAGCCGAACTTGCTAAATGCCAATCTCGGAGGGAGACCCTCGAGGAAATCAACGCTGGAGGTTTCGATCTTACCGAAGAGATAGCAAAGGTAAAAGAGGATGAGCCGAAGCTAAGCATTGGCTTCTTCTGATGACGATGATGATGGTAATGATGATGATGGAAGCAAGAGTGGGTCCGATAATGATGCGGAGCCCGAGGAAGAAGCTGCCCACGAGGAAGGAGCTGCCCCCCGAGAATAGCTAGGGGTCTTTGTATTTTTTCATTCTTTTTGTGTAGGACCCTGGTTGGTCCTTTGTAAATACCTTCGTTCATATATAAAATATTTCCTTTTTGAATTTTCTCTCAATTTTTTGACTTGTGAAAAATTCGATTCGTTTCATGCCTTGTGAAAATTTATTTGTGAAACTTAGGCAACTTGGCCGAAGTCAGACTAATATAGTCTTTGTAGTCGAGTGAGCATTTGCTCGAACTCGAAGTAGTAAAACCCTTAAGTTTTAGTTGAGCAAGGATGAACTCTCAAACTCAAAAAATATAATGGCCCTTAAGCCCTTCAATCGGGCCGATATGGCCTCAGAAGAGTGGCTTTTTCCCTTTTCGACTTAAAAAGTTTAATCATATAAGAATTTTTTATGCCTTGGCACGAAGTAAGTCTGTACCCATTGGGTTTTTTTGGGGTCTAATTCTATCGAAACTTTTTATTTTTTGTGCCTTAGCACAAGTTTCTACTAAATTGTTCGAAGGTTCGAACAGTTTGATACCCCTTAAGGTTTTTCGAGGGCTGACATTATCGAAGACCTTTGGTTATTTTGCCGAGGGTAGCCTTTTTAACCGGTTTACAAAAGAATTTGAAGGCCTATTTTTATTGAAAAATTCGGATATCTACGAACCGCGTTAGTTTGGCCGTAGCCTTGGGATCTGCCTCTTGGGCTTATTTATCCAATTACACTTTGAACTTGTTCAAAGTGTTAGTTCCCGAGTAGGGTGGCCTTGGCCAATAAAATGGAGGGTTTCCTTTTTAAGGTCTTACAGTCTCAAAGTTTATAAATTCGAACATGTCAATTTTTGGACGGCAGTCTCCGAGTACGGGGTTGATTGTTCGAGCTTTAGTTGGGATCTGCCCTTGATCCAGTTTCCGCAATAAATCATAAGTATGAAATATGTAAAGTAGAAATTTCACTAATGCACGGGACATCTGGTAATGAAAAAGATACTTCTTCCAATAGTACATGCATACATGTTTTTCCACTAGGGTTCGAGCAATCTACATGGACACGGTTCATCAATCGTTTTATCCTTTATAAAATTTTCCTATCGAGACCCTGTTGACATGAATTATTTTCCTTGAAAACATAACACCCGAGGGTGATGTCCCCCAGTATTCAAGGTTGATTGTAAAGAAGCCTCAGCTACTGTAAGTTAGCACTAACAATGGTTGCCTCGTTAAAAACCTTGCCGGAAAAACCCATTTGGAACAAAAACTGGTCGAAGGGAAAAAGAGTGCAACACGTTAGTATAAAACATAAATGAAAAAGGAGAAAGTCATACCTTAAAAAAATAGCGTTAGAGGAGTGATATGTTCCAATTATTTGACAGTCGTTCACTATTTATGGTGCCACACTTGTAGGATCCCTTTCTGATGATATTGAGGACCTGATACGGTCCTTCCCCATTTGGGCCGAGTTTTCCTTTGTTTGGATCTCGAGTATTGAGGGTGACTTTTCTCATAACTAAGTCCCCGATTCTGAAGTGGCGAAGATTGGCTCTTTGATTGTAGTACCTTTCGATGTGCTGCTTTTGTGCGTCCATTCAGACGAGGACAACTTCCCATTTTTCATATAGTAATTCAAGGCTTGTGTTCATAGCCTCGTGATATGATCTTCCGTTGTGTATCAAAACCTGGCACTAGGCTCCCCGACCTCGACCAGGATCAGGGCTTCGATGCAATATACTAAGGAGAACAGTTTTGTCTGGATTTCGACGTTGTTCGATACGCCCAAAGGACTTCAGGCAAAATTTGTCTCAATTTCCTTTAGCGTCGTTCAACCTTTTCTTTAGATTCTGAATGACGGTCTTGTTTGTTGACTCGTCCTGTTCGTTCCCACTAGGATGGTACAGTGTCGATAAGATCCTTTTTATTTTATGATCTTCGAGAAACTTTGTTATCTTGTTGCCGATGAATTGTTTTTCATTGTCCATACGATTTTGGCAGATATCCCGAATCGGCATATGATGTGATCCCAGATGAATTCTACAACTTCTTTTTCTCTGATTTTCTCGAAGGCCTGTGCTTCAACCCATTTAGAGAAAAATTCAGTCATAAATAAAATAAATTTAGGTTTACCTGGGGCCGATGGCAGAGGGTCGACGATGTCCATTCCCATTTCATGAACGACCATGGGGATAAGACTGAATGAAGTTGCTCTCCGGGTTGGTGGATCATCGGCGCATGCCTTTGGCACTTGTCCCATTTTCGAACGAATTCCTTAGTGTCTTTTTCCATAGTGGCCCAATAATATCCCGCTCTGATGACTTTATGAACTAGTGATTTGGCACCGGAATGGTTTACACAAGTAAGTGAATTTCTCGTAGGACGTAGTTGGTGTCTCCCGGTCTCAAACATACTGCCAACGGTACATCGAATATCCTTCTGTATAAAGTTCCATCTTTGGCCAGAGTGAATCGTGCAACCTTCGTTCGTAGAGTCCTATATTCCTTAGGGTCCGACGGGAGTTTCCCGCTTTTCAAATATTTGATATATTTATTCCTCCAATCCTAGGTTAGGCTTGTGGAGTTTGTTTCGGCATGGCCTTCTTCGATCACTGACTTCGAAAGTTGTACGACAGTCCCTGAGCTAATTTTGTCGTCTTCGACCGATGACCCCAAATTTGCAAGGGCATCGGCCTCACTGATTTGGTCTCGAGGTACATGATGTAGGGTCCGTTCTTTAAACTGATGTAATATTACCTGCAACTTATCCAAGTAGCTCTTCATTCAATCCTCTCGAACCTCGAAGGTTCTGTTGACTTTGTTTACCATCAGTAGGGAGTCACATTTGGCCTCGATGACCTCTACTCCCAAGCTTTTAGCCAGTTCGAGACCGACAATCATAGCCTCGTACTCGGCCTCATTTTTAGTCAACTTAGAAGTTTTGATAGATTGCCTAATTGTATTGCTTGTGGGAAGCTTCAAATCGATGCCTAGCCCCGACCCCTTCACATTCAAAGAGTCGTCTGTGAAAAGGGTCCACACCCTCCATGATGTACCCTATTTTAATAAAAGTTCCTTTTCGACCTCGGGTACGAAGGCTGGCATGAAGTTGGCCATGAAGTCTTCTAAGACTTGATGGTCATTCGTGGTTGATACTCGATAACATACCCTTGATTTCGACGACCCACTTAGCCAATCGGCCCGAGAGCTTGAGTTTGTGAAAAACATTATGAAGAGGGTAAGTGGTCACCACACAAATCGGGTGACATTGGAAATATGTTTTAATTTCCTAGAGGCGTTTATTAAAGCAAGCGCTAATATTTCTAAGTGAGGGTACCAGGTCTCGGCCTCACCTAAAGTTTGACTAACATATTGCTCTTCTCTAACTAAGACCCCACTTACCGCGACTTCTGAGACTGCCAGATATAAGTAGAGTTGCTCATCCGTCTTCGGGGTATGAAGCAATGGTGGGCTCGAGAGATACGGTTTTAACTCTTCCAATGCTTGTTGGCATTCCTGGGTCCAAGCAAAATTGTTCTTCTTTTTTAGAAGTGAGAAGAACCGATGGCTTCGATCTGAAGACCTCGAGATAAACTGGCTCAAGGCGGCTATCCGCCCTGTCAATCTTTGCACAGCCTTAATGTTGTCTACGACTGTGATGTCTTCAATTGCCTTGATTTTATCGGGGTTGATCTCGATTCCCCTATTCAAAACCATAAAGCCGAGGAACTTTCCCGAACCGACCCCGAAAGCATATTTCTCGCTATTGAGCTTCATGTTGTATTTTCTCAATATGTTGAAGGTTTCCTGCAAATGTGTTAAATGGTCCCCTGCGCGCAGGGGCTTAAATAGCATATCGTCAATGTATACCTCCATTGATTTACCTATTTGCTCTTCGAACATTTTTTTCACTAGGCGTTGGTAAGTAGCACCAATATTTTTTAGTCCAAATGGCATTACGTTATAAATATGTTCCATATTTAGTGATGAATGAAGTCTTTTCCTGATCCTCGGGGTTCATTTGAATTTGATTGTACCCGGAGTAGGCACCGATAAAACTAAGGATCTCGTGGCCGGCCGTGGCAACGATCATGCGATGGATATTCAGCAGAGGAAAAGAGTCTTTCGGACATGATTTGTTTAAATCTTTATCATCTACGCACATCCTAAATTTGTTCCCCTTTTTAAGGACTACAACTATGTTTGCTAACCATTCGGAATATTTTACTTCCCGAATGGATCCTATTTTTAGAAGTTTGGTTACCTCGTCTTTTATGAATGCATGTTTTACCTTAGACTGGGGCCTTCTCTTTTGTTTTACCGGTCTGAACTTCGGGTCCAAACTCAATCGACGTGTTGTTATCTACGGTGGGATCCCTGTCATATCTAAGTGGGACCAAGAAAGAAAATCCATATTATCAATAACAAATTTAATGAGTTTTTTTCTGAGTTCGGGGGTTAACCATGTACCCAGATATACCTTTCATTCGGGCAGGTACTCGATCACTATAACCTGTTCCAGCTCTTCGACTATCGATTTGGAGGCGTCGGAATCTTCGGGGATAATGAAGGATCGAGGGATCCAGTATTCATCGTCCTCTTCTTCTATTCCATGCTTTTCCGACTGAGTCGAGGCTGGTGGTTGTGGTTGCTATTGGCCTTTTACCTCTGATCCCTTTATTTTAAAAGTGACGATATCGGTATTACCTCGTCGACCACGAACATTTCTTTCGCAGCATGTTGTTCCCTATTTACTATCTTCACTCCATCCGACATTGGGAATTTCAGCATTTGATGAAGGGTCGAATGGACTGCTCTCATATTATGAATCCATGGTTTTTCGAGCAAGGCATTGTACCTCATATCTCCCTCGATTACATGGAACTTGGTTTCTTGTATAGTCCCAGCACGTTCACTGGTAAAGTTATTTGACCTTTAGTCATTTCGCTGGCCATGTTAAAACCATTCAGGAACCGAGCTGCGAGTACGATTTGATCTTGTAGGCCGAGCTGCTCTACAACCCTCGATCGAATTATATTTTCCAAGCTCCGTGGGTCAATTAACACACGCTTAACCTGAATTTTATTCATAAGGATAGAAACTACCAGAACGTCATTGTGGGGTTGTGAGATCCCTTTTGCTTCTTCATCGTTGAATGATACGGTGCCTTCTGGCACATAATCTCGGATCCAGTTTTCCCTTGTAATGGATACTTTAGTGCGTTTGAACACGGGCCCTTGTGGAATATCGACCCCACTGACTATCATATGGATCACATGTTATGGCTCTTCTTGTTCGTTTTTCCTGTTGGCATCCCTTTCTCTAAAATGGTTTTTGGCTCGATCTCTTAAGAACTCTCGAAGGTGGCCCTCGTTGAATAGACGAGCTACCTCCTCCCTCAGTTGTCTGTAGTCTTCGGTTCTCATGTGTGACGTGATACTTGCACATTAGATTGGGTTTTCTCTGGGAAGAATCGGTTTGTATGGGTCTGGGCCATCTAGTATATTTGATTCTCCCAATTGCCGGCACAATACCTGATACGTTGATACTGAAATTGTACTCTTATAATCGTGGTGCTTCTGCGGGATCAACATGTTTATTGAAACCACTTTTTCTCATGAGTACTTGAGAGCTCTGCCCTTGATCGTTCCTTTGATCATTTTGGATGGGGTTTCATCCTGGACCGTCGTTTCTGTGATCTGCGTTGTACGGTTGATATCGGTCTCTGTTCGACTGAGGCTACCTATTGATATCTCTCTGATTTCTGCCTACGGCCTGTTCGGATAGACGAAACTGGAGAGGATCCCCAATTGGTCATCCTCGACCCTGATCTTTGACCGGTACCGATTATGCACATCAGCCCAGGTTACCGCCGGATATTCAATTAAGTTTTGCTTCAATTGACGTGATGCCACCAAGCTTCGTTCGTTCAAACCCTGAGTGAAAGCTTGAACATCCCAATCGTCTGTGACCGGCGGTAGTTCTATGCGTTACATCTGGAATCGGGATACGAAATCCCTCAACATTTTATTATCCTTTTGTTTTACCTTGAAAAGGTCTGATTTCCTTGTTGCAACCTTTATTGCCCCGGCATGTGCCTTTACGAAAGAGTCTGCAAGCATGGCGAATGAGTCGATGGAATTAGGTGGTAGATTGTGATACCAGATCATTGCTCCATTCTACAGAGTTTCTCCAAACTTCTTTAGTAGAAAAAATTCGATCTCATCATCTTCCAAATCATTTCCCTTTATGGCACATGTATAAGAGGTGACATGTTTGTTGGGATCGGTGGTCCCATTGTACTTATGGATTTCTGGCATGCGGAATTTCATCAGAATTGGCTTCGGGGCCGCACTTGGGGAGGGGGGGGGAGGGGGACGGCTTTTGCACAAACTTCTTTGAGTCCATACCTTTTAAAATCGGCGGTGCCCCCGGTATTTGATTAACCCGGGAATTGTATGTCTCTAATTTCTTATCATTTGCTTCGATTTTTGTTTCCCCCGATTCAATTCGTCTAGTGAGCTCCTCGAGCATCTTCATTACAACGGGGTCAGTCCCCGATTCATTGGCATTCGATATTTATGGCACTGGCTCAGTTATGTGGACGACCTCTCGTTCGACCCTACTAGGCACTCGATACTGGTTTTGTAGTTGTGCTATAGCGGGTTGTTGAGCATGTAGCATTTCAAATATCACCTGGAGTCTGACTCCACCATCGCACTGCGTACCTCGATCACCAGATCAGCCTTCCCTGCGCACACTTCCTTCGGGATCAGCGCCCATATTGGCATTTAAGGCGATATGGGAACTGACATCGGATGGATTACCAATTGGTGTTCCCTCGAGATCAGCCTGAGGCACCTCGATCCCTGTGGCAGCTACATTGTCGTTTTCCTCGTGAAATCCAAGGTCGTTGTCACCATGTATGGGTGTTGTTTATGAGTTTTATATGTTTTAATCCTGAAAACAAAAACAATTACAAGAACAAGCGTAAAGTAATGTGTGTTATCGAAATCGATATTAAGAAATCATTATTATCCTTAGCCCCGCGGTGGGTGATGTTTTGCTTAAAGTATATATATTTGTGTGTATATCGCCTCATGTTTTACTTTTGTTTCGTGGATTTAGGATGTGAAATGTGTTGATTTATATTAATTTTAGGTGTTTTTATGTGTAGGAATGATTCGGGAGAAATCGGGGGCGAAATGTGCGAAATTAGAGCCAAAATGAACGAAAACAGTAAAATAGAGCAGTGCAGCGCTACAGGCAGCGCCTTGAGCTGTCTATGCGCCAGAACCAGAATACTCCAAGCCACAACGCCGTAGGGAGCGCCTAGCACTGGGAAGGGCGACGGTAGCGTGAAACTTCTCCAACTTCGCCAGGGACACGGTTATTTCGGTCCTAGACCTACCCAACACGTATAAAAGCAATACTAAACCGAAGGGATCTAACATACTTTGAAGGAGAATTCACATGGGGGAAGACACACCATGCTTGGAGGAGGCTTTTACCTAGTTTTTCTCTTTTTTCTTCCTTTAATTTCATAGTTTATTAGTTCCATAGTTTTGGGTGCTACATGAACGTTGTAGTTTGAAGCTTGAATTGTTTTTATTATGTTATCATATTAGTTTATTTATCCAATCTTGCGCTTAATTATTTGATTTCTTGATCACCAATTAAATACTATCTACGAATCTAGGATTGAACTCGGGAGAGGGAATTCTAGATTGCATATAAGATTGAGTAGAGCAAGATCTTAAATCTTAGGGGGAGCAGATTTGCGGTTATGATAGGAATATACCTAATCGTCTTGCTTGGTTACTATACAAGAATTATTAATGCATTCTTGTTAATTCTAATTTCATAGGAATATAGGCGTTAGATTAGCTTGAATAGGCGAATAATACTTCGGAAGAAGGCTACGAGCAATATTAACCCTGTCAACCAATAAACCAGATAAATTAATTAGACGATTTAAGTCGAAGACTCAACGGGATTGTTAGTTAACCCATAGCTCTAGAATATCGGCTCTTCGTGCATTCGTGTCTAATATCCCCAACTTGTTTCTTTAATTTCATTTTTTGCTACTCTAGATTAGTTGTAGTTAATTAATCACACTTTAGAATATTACTTGAATATATTAATTTTCTTAGTTTAATTTAGTTGATAGTTAATCACAAGTCCCTATGGGTATGATATCTGGACTTACAATCCTATATTACTTGTCGACCACGTATACTTGCGTGTGCGTTTGGGAACCAACAGTGGGCGCCAAATTGTTTATCCTAAAATTTGGATAACAATTAAACTTATACTGTGGTATTAAGGATATGTGATTTCACTCAATACCAATTATTAAATATGAAGATAAATGACAAAATTGAATTATAAGTAAAGAAAACTAGTGTTCGAACAGGACTTCAGCCCTCGAGTCGAAGTACTCGTGAACTGATAAGTGCAAGAACAGTAGAAAAGTAGAGTAAACTGATGAACAATAATGTAAGTGAGAAAGAGATGATTGTATTGTTGTAGTTCCTGTGAACAATGATGCCTTAATTAGAACTCCTCTTTATATAGCAGAGCAATTCTACTTATGGTATAACTCTAATTACAGTAGGAAATTGATACGCTTAAATTATACCTTAAAATAGTGTAAATCGATCGATGTCAAATATAGTAACCCAAATGGTTGGGGTCGAATCCCATAGGGAATAGGCGTTAAAAGTTTCCTTGAGTAGTGTGAAGCTTAACTTAAATCGCATTTCTATTCCGTTAGAGTAACAAGAGTATTGCAGTTGATTGTATGAAATTGAGTGAACTAGTAACAAATATGATTGTATAAGATTGTAATTAAATTGGTAAACTAACCAAGGTTGTGTCCCCTTTAATGAAATGTAATGTTATCAGTGTTAATATGATATATTTTTAATGGAGGGTCCTTTTTGATATGCAAATGATTTCTAAATGACTACCCAATATTTTTCAATAATTGTGTAGTATTTCTTCTTTGATACTTTTCCAACTATAAAAGAGTTACAATTAAGAATAATCAATTTATGCCAAATAAAATACACTTATTCCTAAGTGATTCTATTAAACAAGGTTTAAAGCCTCGAGTTTTTGATATTTACTTCTACCAAACCCTAACCCACTTTTCCAAGTAAAGAAAGAGTATAGTGGCACTTGTTAATGTTTGCAACCACCAACAATAAATAAAGAATGAGAAATAAATATATATCAACCAACCATTATATATATATGAAATGGTAAACACCCATTAAAATTACACTCATTTAGGGTCCACAACCTTAGTATTTAAAACTAGCCACACATGCTAAAATACAAAAAGAAGAGAATATTAAATGCCATAGTGCTTATAAAAGTGTAAGATTCTTCAATCTCAAACTTCCAAAATATAGGAATATTCAATGCTTGGAATGTAGCTCCTTTTTCAGACAAGATGCCCCCACAAAACTCTAATAAATCTATTTATAATGGGCTAAAAATCGGGGCCAATTTCGGACAAAAATACCCTTCCAGTTCAGTTATGCGACCGCATATCTGTCGCATAACAGACATGCGGTTCGCATTCTCTTCAGTTCTATTGCATCTTCGCAACCCTAGGTTCTAGGTAGTCATCGCATATTGGTTATGCAGTCCGCATTGTTGATATGCGACCGCATATTTCCCTCAGATTCCTGATCCCAACAACTTTTCCTGAAGGTTTGCGATCCATTATGCGGTCGCATAATGGATCGCATTTCCTTCGCTTGAATTGGCTAAACAATCTGTGGTGATTTGCGGTTTCCATGAGCATTATGCGGTCCGCATGTTAAGTTTGCGGTCCGCATGTTCAGTTTGCGGTCCGTATTTTGTCTTCTTCTTGCCCTTTTGCGGCTTTTTGATTTAATTTCCATGTTTTTGGGTCCTCAAGCCTCATGCATTGCAAAACATCAAAATTACATAAGTATAACAGACAATTTCATTTAAAACGAGCTAAAATCTAAGCAATTTATATTAAATATGCCGAAATTCTCCGACACATCAACACCCCCAACTTAAACTTTTACTTGTCCTCAAGCAACTAAAACAACACTATCCTTTTCTAGACTCTAACTAAACGATGAGGAACAATAGTGACCGTGGATGGTTTTAATCGTCAGTTTTACAAGCATGCACTTTCGTTTATTTACCCTTCCTAAACAACCATTCTCATTTACAAATAAGCTAATCGACTTGTGAACTTCGAGCCTCGACCAATTTGACAAAACGTTACTCTCAGCTGAGTGCACTTGCATTCGACTTCAAGAACTCAACTTCTGTTAAACCTCACAGTTTATGTGCCCTCACTAGAAAGAAGGTCCCAAAATAACAATATTTACAATGACAACATGGGACAAATTCACAAGAACACTCACTTTCACAACGAATTTCAAGTGTTACTACATGCCATGCCATAGGCTTGCCTTTATTTTAATTCATCACCTATTCAAGAACATTCAGTTGGAGATCCCATAAGGACTTTTTAAGCTTGTAATGTAGGTTTAGGAAAGGGCCGGATAAACATTTGGGATACAAGTGACTACACCCTCCTTGAACACTACTCACATTTTTCTTTCTTGTTGCACTTTGTTTCTTTTCAAACCACATAACCCTCATTGGCTCCTAGTTACCAGCATAGAATCACCTTAAATACCTTTCTAATTTTCTTCAAGGCTCCATATTTTATATTCACATATATCTCTTTTTCATTTCTTTTTTCTTCTCTTTTTTTTCTTTTTCTTTTGGAGCTTGAATAATTTCATGTGAATATTTTGAGGTATACGTTTCTACACTCAATGTACAACCTTATCAATTTCCACTTGACACCACACCCCCAACTTAGGCTTTTAGCCTCATTCTCACTTGTTCAAGGAGGGACGGGTTCAAAGAAGGAACTATTTCACAAAAGGGGTAAGGTTTGTAATGAGGTGGCCAAGAAAAAACTAAAGGCTCACATGGGGTGACTAGTGATAATTTTTATACAATGGGTATTTTGAAAGGCTAACTGGGTTTTCAAATAACACAAAGACTGCCTAAGGTTATTTATTCCAACCAAATGTAATTATCATTAGCATTGAAAGACCAACCGGGCAAGTTCTAGATGACAGGAGTGAACATAAGAATTATTTACACAAAGACTAACACACATGGCACATGAACTGTTTGACTCAACATAGTTTTAGCTCTCTAGTCAACACTTGGCAACTCGGAGCTTTCATCATATTACATGCATAATTGTAAGTAAACATAGAGTCAAAGAGCGAGCCTCAAGTTCACGCAGATGATTAACCATAAAAAAAATTATATATCAATGGAAGGGTACAGGTTACTTACAAACATACATGCTTGAAACTAGACAATTACACCAAACCGGTCAAAATGTTTCATCCTACTTCCATGGTTATACTATTACACCCTTGGAAAAGAAACCGGCGAAGAAAAACCAAGGGGAATTCATTGCTAATTACTAAATATTTACATGCATACAACTATCTAATTATTTTTGGGTTTATTTATATATATATATATATATATATATATAANATATATATATATATATATATATATATATATATATATTTTGTTTTGTTTTTGTATATACAAAGATAACATATATACAAACATAACACAAATATATACAAGAGTTGAAGAGAAATTTGCTTATATATACCAAGATCACAAAAATATGTACAAGATTTAAGGAGTACAAAAATATATACAACGCTATCCCACCTCCAACTAAAAATCATGCATTGTCCCCAATGCATAATAATTGTAAAACAGAGTTGTAGGGGCTCCCTGGGGCGCACTAAACGCTATGGGAGTCTGTAACCTGCTGAATGGTGGTGGGGTCACTCTCTGATACTGGGGCTGGGACAGATGAGATCGCAGCCTGAGGAGTGACCTCCACGGGTGGAGGAGGGACCTCCACGGGTGGAGGAGGGATCTCCACCTGCCCTGATGATGGGACTGGGGCCTGTGAGCTGCTAGCCTCGCCTGATGGTAGATGAGTGGTATATGGATCGGCTGGGGCAACCATATCTGCTAGCGAGTGTGTTATCGCCTGCTGTACAACTTCTTCTTCTTCTTCTTCTTCTTCTACAACATTAGTGATAGCAACCCGTTTACCTTTGTCCTGAGGACCCTCATCCTCCTCGGACAATGCCTCATCATCAGTCTCCTCCTCATCTGTCTCCCCCTCTTCGGACTCTACAGTGTGTCCGGAATCTTCCCCAGAAAGAATGTCAATGTGTGCAATGGGAGCTGGAGTCTGGGAAGCCCCGACAGTGTGTGGCTCGGGAGCTGTCATCAATGTAGAGAAGTCAAGATCTAACCCAGCAACGGACGTGCCAGCTCCCTGCTCTCCTTCCTTTGGAATAAATGAGGATAGATCGAACTCCAGGTTTTGTATTTTGTAGATCTCACTCTTCGGTGTGTCAATATCTTCAGGGAGCTTTGGCAGGCCTCCAACCGCACCCGCTCTACTTTTTCTAGACTCACCTCAATCTGCTTCAGGGGATCCTCATAAGAGGTATGCTGCTGTTGGAGTGTTGTCACTGAGGATTGGAGAGGAATAAATGCCTGCCTGATAAGTGTGGGGAGGTCCTTCAGAAGCCGGTCTACCTTAGCATGTGTATGCTGAGATAAGAGACCTAGCCTTGAAAGAGCTGGCAGTACGGCAGCAGGATGGGCAATGGTGGCCTGTGAAGTGGGCTGTGGAGTGGTAGTGGATGCCACTGTGGCCTGAGGAGAGACAGGTGTCTGAGAATCTGAGATTTCTGTATCAGCAGGAATTGGGATTTGAACCTTTAGATGAGCAGCAGCTACCTGTGGCACCGCGTCACTAATGCACGTGATATCAATATCCTTCAGCGTTTTCACCGTCATGTCATGGTGCGGCAATGGAGGGACTTCCACATCCTTACAGAGGGTTGTGATCAAGCACGGGAATAGAAGTGACGTGGCCGTCTAGTTGTCCCGGACCCCTAAATCTCGGAAGATAATGTCACCCACATCAATCTTGATCCCGGTCATAATACATGCAATGAGAAGAGCTTTCTCAATGCTTATATCAGTTTCATTCCTGGACGGTATCAAGCGAGAGGTGACAAAGTTGATCCAGAACCTACCCTCTCGTGTGAGATCTTCCTTGAAAATTTTATGCATAGGGTCAATCCAAGTTGGGGTCCCCTTTGCTATCACTGAGGTTATCCAGGCACGCTCACTATCTCTGTTGGCCTATTTGGTCTCGTACTCAGCTGTGCTCGGACTCCAATTTGAAAAATGTAGATCATTTATAGTGCCCTTGTCACAAAGCACCAGCTTCCCTCGTACCAAGACTGATTCACAGAAGACCTTGTTGCGCTTGTGATGAGGTGTTCTGGAGGCTCTGTAGGATGCATAAAACTCTCGCACTAGTGTTTCATTAAAATCATCAGGGACCTCGGTGAAGCATTCCCAGTTTCTTTCTTTAATGTTCTCCAGTATGTGAGGGTACTGCTCTTGTAGCCCGTTCAGACTCAGTTTTTTCTCTTCAAGGATTTTCCATTTCTTGAGCTCTTCTTTATACAGACTCATAGAGCCTGTGACCCCAAAACGAAGTTGGAAATCATCTACTCTTTTTCTTCTTGCCTCAACATGTAAGTCGACTGATGTCAAAGTCTCCTCCTCATTAGACTGGGAGGGCTGGTCAGCAACATGTCGGGAGGGTTCTGGTCGTGAACACTTGGCTTGTTATGCTTGTTGGCCGGTGGAAGCCCTTTTTTAGCAGCAACAGATTTCTTGGGATCCATATCTGCAAAGAACCTAAGTGTGAGCGACATAGCAGACATAATAGGAAAATATTGCAAAGGAAGTAGAAAATGGGACGGGTTATGCAGTCGTAAAGTAACCATTATGCGGACCGCAAACCTGTCGCACATTTGTATGACTGCACGGTAATTTCAGTTATGCGGTGGGTTATGCGATCGCATACCCACTATGAGGTCCGCATTCCCATCGCAAAACTGTAGGCTCATAAAGATCAATCAACTATGCGATTGCAAAAAGCATCGCAAAGATGAATTTGCGATCGCAAACCTGTCGCACACAACAGTTCAAAAGAGGCCATGGGCTGTCTGGGTATGCGGTGGCTTTGCGGTACGCATATCAGTTATGCGACCGCATACGTGTAGCAAACTTCCCTTGGTGACTTTTCTTCCATTTCATTCGCAATTTCACCCTGTTTTATGACCTTCTGGATCACCTGCACTCTAAAACACACTTTAAATTGCTCAATATAATATATCTAACAAATATTAAAAATTAAAGGAAAAAAAGGATGTTACCACACATGGGTTGCCTCCCATGAAGCGCTTGATTTAATGTCGCGGCACGACGAAGTTGGACCCTCTTCAGGCTTACTCATTGGTCGGGCATGGACCATCTTTGAGAGCCAACTGTTCCACCAAGTGTTTTTCTCCATTTATGCCCAAGTAGTGCTTGACTCGCTTGCCATTCACTTTGAAGGTTTGGAGCCCATCCTCAAATTCTAATTCCACAACTCCAAAAGGGGAGACATCTACCACCTTGAACGGACCGGACCCATTCGATTTAAGTTTCCCGGAAACAGTTTGAGCCTTGAATTGAAGAGCAAAACCAAGTCACCCGACTTGAACTCCCTTTTCAAGATATTTTTGTTGTGGACGAACTTCATCCTTTCTTTGTACACAAATGCGCTCTCATATGCATGGAAACGGAATTCTTCCATTTCATTGAGTTGTGTTAACCTTAAATTTGACGCTTCAGCCCAGTCCAGGTTCAACCTTTTTAGAGCCCACATGGCTTTGTGTTCCAACTCTACGGGTAGATGACATGCCTTACCAAAGACTAACCGGTAAGTAGAAGTGCCAATATAGGTCTTATACGTTGTGCGGTATGCCCACAACGCATCATCTAGCTTCCTTGACCAGTCGGTCCTGTTTGCATTAACAGTTTTTGCTAGAATATTCTTTATCTCCCGGTTGGAAACTTCAAATTGGCCACTTGACTGAAGATGATAAGGTGTGTCCACCTTATGCTTGATGCCATATTTCTCCAGTAGCCCCGTGAAAGCCTTGTTACAGAAATGAGATCCACCATCGCTAAGAATCGCTCTAGGAGTGCCAAACCGTGTGAATATGTTTTTCTTTAAAAATGCGGTCACACTTCTTGCCTCATTGTTCAGCAAGGCGATTGCTTCAATCCACTTGAACACATAGTCCACAACCACCAAGATGTATTTCATACCATACGAGCTCACAAAGGGACCCATAAAATCGACCCCCCACACATCAAAGATCTAGACTTCCATCACAAAGTGCATAGGCATCTCATGCCTCTTAGAGATTGATTCTTGCCTTTGACATTGGTCACCGACCTTGACCATTTGATTGGCATCATGGTAAAGCGACGACCAATAATAGCCACATTCAAGTACATTCTCCGCCGTTCGATTGCCCCCATGATGACCCCTAACCGGCGAGTCATGACATGCCTTTAGAATTGGCATAATCTCCTATTCTGGAACACACCGCCTAACAATGTTATCAGCACAAATGTGGAACAAGAATGGTTCTTCCCAGTAGTACCGCCGACACTCTCTCAAAAACTTTCTCTTCTGATAAGCTTCCAATCCATCCAGAATGAGGTCGCTAACCAAGTAGTTAGCAATATCAGCGTACCAAGGAGTACATGAAGAAGACAATGCCAATCAAGAAAGGCATCATTGATGTCAAGATTCTCCTTCGGCCTGCCGTCTTCTTCGAGCCTAGATAAATTATCCGCCACTTGATTTTCTGTGCCTTTGCGATCCTTGACCTCAAAGTCATGTTCTTGCAATAAGAGTACCCATCAGATTAGTCTTGGTTTGTCATTTTTCTTCGCCATGAGATAGCGAAGAGCAGTATGATCAGTGTAAACCACCATTTTAGACCCCAACAAATAAGCTCGAAATTTTTCAAAGACATATACAATGGCAAGAAGTTCTTGCTCTGTCACAGTATAGTTCACTTGAGCACCATTGAGCGAATTTCTTGCATAATAGATAGGATGGAGAACCTTGTTATGCCTTTGGCCAAGCACTGCACCAATCTAGCGTCACACATGAGTTCGAATGGAAGAGACCAGTCCGGTGTGACAATAATGGGTTCCGTGGTGAGCTTCTCTTTTAGTTCCTCAAATGCCTTAAGGCACTTTTCATCAAACACAAACTTGGCGTCTTTTTCAAGGAGCTTGTACATGGGATTTTCAATTTTCGAGAAGTCCTTAATAAAGCACTGATAGAATCCGGCATGCCCCAAAAAGCTTCGGACACCTTTTACCGAAGTTGGTGGAGGAAGTTTGGAGATGATTTAAATTTTTGCTCGGTCAACCTCTATGCCATATTTTGAAATTTTGTGGCCCAAGACAATGCCTTCATCCACTATGAAGTGGCATTTCCCCCAATTTATCACAAGGTTGGTTTCCTCACATCTCTTGAGTACTTGTCTAAGATTGTCAAGACAATGCTCAAAAGAGTCACCTACCACCAAAAAGTCGTCCATGAACACCTCTAGGAAGTCCTCCACCATGTCCGAAAATATAGACATCTTACACCTTTGGAAGGTAGTCGGAGCATTGCATAATCCAAACGGCATCCGGATAAAAGCAAAAGTTTCATATGGGAAAGTGAATGTTGTCTTTTCTTGGTCCTCCAATGCTATGTTGATTTGGTTGTATCCGGAATATCCATCAAGGAAGCGATAGAATGACCTTCCCGTTAGCCGATCAATCATTTTATCAATACAAGGCATAGGGAAATGGTCTTTGCATGTGGCACTATTAAGCTTCCAGTAGTCCATGCACACTCTCCCCCCGGTGACCGTCCGTGTTGGGATGAGCTCATTCTTTTCATTATGGATAACTGTCATGCCTCCTTTCTTCAGCACATATTGTACCGGGCTCACCCAAGAACTATATGCAATGGGGTAGACCACCCCGGCATCCAACCATTTGATTATCTCATTCTTGACCATCTCTTGCATCGAAGGATTCAATCTCCTTTGGTGTTCAACACTTGCTTGATTCCCTCCTCCAATTGGATTTTATGCTCACAAATTCCGGCGGGAATTCCTCGGATGTCCGCTATTTTCCATCCAATTTCTTGTCGGTGTTCCCGCAAAACGTTCAACAATTTACCTACCTGCACATCATCCAACAAAGAGGAAACAATTACAGGTAAAGTATCATTAGATCCAAGAAATGTATACCTCAAATGCAATGGAAGTGGCTTGAGCTCAAGTTGTGGCGGCTCAATGATGGAAGGCTTTGCGGGAGGAGTGGCTCTATTCTCTAAGTCAAGAGAGAGCTTCTTCGGTGCATAAGTTTAGGACCCACGTCCTTCTAAAGCATTCACGACTTCCACATACCCCTCTATGTCCTCACCATCAAAATTTACCAATATGGCCGCCAAGGCCTCACCGAGGCACTCTTCCTCCATCTTCATGTCACTAGCATCCTCGACCTCATCAACAACATCTATGACTGATATCCCTTCATATGAATTCGGAAACTTCAAACCCTTACTAGCTTGGAAGGTGACTTCCTCATTATTCACTCGGAACTTGATTTCATTTCGTTCCGAGTCCATCAAAGCTCTTCCTGTAGAAGGGAATGGTCTTCCCAATATGATAGGAATTTCCTTGTTGATGTGTGGCTAGAATTCATGGTTTAACACGTTATATGCCTTTTTATGTGCGTTAATGATAAAAATACACTTTTTATGTGCATAATGGAGTCTATTTCATATGTAGGTGAATTCGATATGGAAGCCGAGCTAAATGGATGCAAATACGTCGAAAATACGGTCATGAGGCGAAGAGGCGTGCACCGGGCTATATCCGGGCGTTTGAGCCTTAAGGCCAGGCCTAGCCTGGCGTTATCCAGGCGTCAGAGCCCAAACGTCATCCCTGGCCAGGCGTTTGGCCTGTAACGCCTGTCCCTGATCCGGTCAAATCCGAGTTTTGAAGAGTTTTAAGTGTTTCCCTGTTGGAATAGAAGTTTCCTACACGTTTAGGGTTTATCCCGAACATATAAATAGACCCAAAAAACACAACTTGAAGAGGAGAGAAGCCATTAAGGTGAAGAAAAGCATGTGGATTACTACTCAGCAAAGCAGAAACACTGATTTTTATCTCCTTATTTCATTACTCTGTAATTCAATTATGCAAGTTATTTTAGAATTGATTCGTATGAATATGAGTAGCTAATTTTCTTAATATAGGGTTTTGGTGGAACCCGTTGGGGGATAAACTTATGGCGATATTAATATAGTTTGGTTGATTGTTCATCTCTATTTGTTCAACTACGTTCTTGTTGTAGTTAAATTGAATGGCCATCAATTAGCTGTGCCTAGTTAGTATGTATCTACTTGAGAGAGAGTGCATATTTAGGTAATTGTTGAACAACACTACTCCCAGAGTATAGACGAAAGTCATAACCTAGGGTTTAGAAGTTGGATTAGAAATAACGATACTTCGGGTGCAATCTAAAGTGAATTGTAATGCAATCTAGCTAGCGNAATGATTGATAGAGATAATTAATCAAGTTATATGAAATATCCGAGAAGTAAGTTACGCTATTTACTCATAAATCATAGCCTTAGACCTTTATCATAATTGTTTACAACACATTGTTAGTAATTGTTAGCTATTATTGTCAGTAGAATTAGTAAAACATCACCAATTTATATTAAAAAGTCTTGAGAGAATTGATTGAGTAAAAGTTGCGTATTCTAAAGACTTGATTGATACGTAAATTCCCTGTGGGATCGACTCTGGGCATAATACCCCGGATTATATTTGCAACGCCCGCTTAGTCTTTTGTAAGACATAGTTGAGCGTGATCACTTGTCAACCGCACAATCAAGGATAACAAAGTCGGCCGGGAGAAGGAACTTCCCCACTTTAACTAAGACATCATCAACAATACCCACGGGTCTCTTGATTGAACGGTCGACCATTTGCAATCTCATACTCGTAGGTCTTGGCAAACCCAATCCCACTTGCTTGTAAATAGCAAGAGGCATCAAATTGATGCTAGCCCCATTATAACAAAGTGCTCTTGCAAAATCTCTCAACCCGATAGTACATGGGATGGTAAATGCTCCCGGGTCTTCCTTCTTCTCAACGGTTGTCGTAGCAATAATAGAACTAGCCCAGTGAGTCTTACTCACCACTTCATTCTTGGTAGATCTCTTCTTAGTCATCAAGTCCTTTAAGTATTTGGCAAATCCCGGCATCTCTTGGAAAGCCTCCAAGAACGGGATGTTCACCGACAATTGCTTCCAAATATCATAAAACTTCTCGAACTTGCTATCTACTACCCTTCTTGCAAGCCTTTGAGGGAATGGAGGAGTAGGTCGAGGGATTGGTAAAGGAGCTTTTGGGGTCTCCTTCACCTTTTCCTTAACCTCTTCACGCTTTGCTTTTTGGACTTTCACCTCTTGGGAGGGCTTCTCACTTTCAACAACAACCGGCACTTCAACTTGTGCCTCAACTTCTTGCTCACGATCATCCACTTCGACTACTTGTTCACTTTCATCTTGAAGTACTTTCCCGCTTCTAGTAGTAATAGCCATGCAATGAGAAGATGGACCACTTTCATTCCCCTTTGGGTTGGCACTTGTATCACTTGGAAGAGTACCTTTGAGCTTTTGATTTTGTTCTCTTGACAAGTCTCGCATTTGCATCTCAAGATTTTGTACAGAGGCGGTATGTGACCCCACGATTTCGGACATGTTCTTCATTGTAGCATCATCTCTCTCTTGATTTTGCAAGATCTTTTCAATCATTCCTTCCAACTTGGATTCATTTGAAAGACCCTCCTTGTAATATTTCCCCTTCGGTGGAACAAAGGGGTTGGAACTCCTGTTGGCATAGTTGTTATTGTTGTTGTTCCAATTACCTTGACTCGATCGACCTTGATCATTGCGCCAATTTTGTTGGCCTTGCCCTTGCGGGTTTGGCATCCATTGATTTTGTTAGCGATACCCACCTTGAGGATTATGGACATAGTTGGCTTCTTCGAATTCTTGATTTCTCATTGGTTGCATATATTCCACAACATTTACCTTCTTTGTCTGACTTTCCGTGAACATCTTGGTTAGCACATCAATGTTTGTGGCAAGCTCGGTAATCAATTGGTCTCTCTCTTGGTTTTCTTTGATCATGTTGGTTAGAGACGGAGTACCATAAGAAATTCCACCACAAGCATCTTCAGAATGCCATGCTTGATTGTGTTTGGCCATTTTATCCAGAATTTGCGTAATCCAGGTGAATGATTTGTCCATGAAAGATCCGTCTGCTGTATTTTTTGCTATGGACCGGGACAATGGATCCAAACCCATGTAGAACTTCTCCATCAAAATAGCATCCGAAAAACCATGGTTCGGTGACCTCACTAAGCATAACTTGAATTGGTCCCACGCTTCATGTAAGTGTTCTCCTGGTAGTTGTTTGAAGACGAAGATTTTATCTCTAAGCTCAGACTTCTTGCTCTATGGGAACCACTTGGACAAGAAGGCACGGACAAGTTCGGGCCAAGAAGTGATAGATTGAGGAGGTAGATTTTGAATCCACTTTCGAGCTTCTCCAGTCAATGAATATTTGAATACTCGCAATCTCAAGGCGTCGTCTGTTACATTGTTCTGTTTATGCATGACACACACACCCAAGAAATTTCTAAGGTATTGTGCTGGTTCATCATCAGTAGAGTTCCTGAATAATCCTTCTTCCTTAAGCATTAGGATTAACCCGTACTATACTTTGAATGTAGCAGCTTCAACCCGTGGAGGAAGGATAGCTTTGGTATCATCAAGATATTCCTCAATGTCCGCAAAGGGATTCTCCTCTTCATCATAATCGGCCTTTCTTACCTAGCACACCAAGCAAAGAAAGAAAAATGTGATGGAATAGAAAAGATGTAAGGTAAAGTGCACACTAGTTAGTAATTTCGAAATCGTATTCCTCAGCAACGACGCCAAAATTTGATACGCTCAAATTACACCTTAAAATAGTGTAAAGTGATAGATGTAAAATATAGTAACCCAACTAAGTTGGGGTCAAATCCCACAGGGAATAGGCGTGAAAAGTTTACTTGAGTAGTGTGAAGCTTAACTCAAATCGTATTTCTATTCCGTTAGAATAACAAGAGTATTTTAGTTGATTGTATGATAATTGAGTGAACTACTAACAAATATGATTGTAATAAATTTGGTAAACTAAACCAAAGTTGTGTCCCCTTTAATGAAATGTAATGATATCGCTGTTAATATGATATATTTCTAATGGAAGGTCCCTTTTGATATGCAAATGATTTCTAAATGATTACCCAATATTTTTCAATAATTGTGTAGTATTTCCTCTTTAATACTTTTCCAACTATAAAAGAGTTACAATTAAGAATAATCAATTTATGCCAAATAAAATACACTTATTCCTAAGCGATTCTATTAAACAAGGTTTAAAGCCTCGAGTTTTTGATATTTACTTCTACCAAACCCTAACCCACTTTTCCAAGTAAAGAAAGAGTATAATGACACTTGTTAATGTTTGAACCACCAACAATAAATGAAGAATGAGAAATAAATATAAATCAACCAACCATTATATATATATATATGCAATGTTAAACACCCATTAACATTACACCCATTTAGGGTCCACAACCTTAGTATTTAAAATTAGCCACACATGCTAAAATACAAAAAGAAGAGAATATTAAATGTCATAGTGCTTACAAAAGTGCAAGATTATTCACTCTCAAACTTCCAAAAGATAGGAATATTCAATGCTTGGAATGTAGCTCCTTTTTCAGACAAGATGCCCCCAGAAAACCCTAATAAATCTATTTATAATGGGCTAAAAATTGGGGCCAATTTCGGACAAAAATACCCTTCCAGGTCGATTATGCGACCGCCTATCTGTCGCATAACATACATGCGGTTCGCATTCTCTTCAGTTCCATCGCATCTTCGCAACCCTAGGTTCCAGGTAGTCATCGCATTTTGGTTACGCGGTCCGCATTGTTGATATGAGACCGCATATTCCATCGTATTCCTGATCCCAGCAACTTTTCCTGGAGGTTTGCGATCCATTATGCAGCCCGCAAACTTGTTATGCGGTCGAATAATGGACCACATTTCCTTCGCTTGAATTGGCCAAACAATCTGTGGTGATTTGCGGTTTCCTTGAGCATTATGCGGTCCGCATGTTAAGTTTGTGGTCTGCATGTTCAGTTTGCGGTCCGCATTTTGCCTTATTCTTGCCCTTTTGCGGCTTTTTGATTTCATTTCCATGTTTTGGGTCATCAAGCCTCATGCACTGCAAAACATCAAAATTGCATAAGTATAACAGACAATTGCATTTAAAATGAGCTAAAATCTAAGCAATTGGTATTAAATATGCCGAAATTCTCCGGCACTTAGCTAATTAACCGTTTTTTATTTGATTTGTTCCGAGATTTACGCCATGATCCTCGTCCAGTCACGGATATCTCGCTCTTTCGTTATGAAGTCATCTCCGGTATTACTCAGTGTCTATCTCTCTTGACTTCGATAGCTACCAACCTCGATCTCGAACTCGATGCCTCAGCTTTGCGATTGAGTTGAAACTGACTTTCGATGCAACACCCCGGTCTCAATTAGATAGTTAAATCGGGTGCCCCGATTTTAACCGTATACAAAGTCATCCTCCACAAAGTTCAAATTTATTGATAAATTTAATTATTCCAAGAGACTCAAATTATTTCAAGTATGTCGATCTCACAACCTCCAAATATCTTACAGAAATGACTCTCGATTTTAAGATCTCTTTCGCATAAAATATGCAAATATTTTCATTTAAAGGCTTAGGGCTTCTCCAACCTTACCCCATTTCTCCATAATGGGGGCAAATTTTGGGGCAAACAAGCTCCAACCCTCCCCCATTTTTGCCCCCAAAATGGGGAATGAATAGTGTTCACACAAATATGGGGTTACACTATTCATCTCCCCCATTACTATTCACCCATATTTTATTATTAATTTATTATTTAACTCTTTTAATTTTACTTCTTTACATATACCTAATTATGTTTATGTAATATCTTTATAATATTAATTTACATCTTAACTTTGGCGTATAATTTTGATAAATTAATTTTCGTGCATTTATTATTTTTATGTAAAATTGTAAGTTAATTTTATTATACGTTATAATTGTACAAAAAAAATATAATAATCTCACAAAATGAATGGTGCAAATATGAAATATTAGATGTTGCTAATATTGAAAATACATTAAACAAAAATACATACAAATTGAAAATACATTAAATTAAAATACATAAAAATTTAAACTACGATAAATAGCATAATAACTTAGTAGGGAGGTACGTCGTCTCCAGGTACACCAAAATCATTGTAGTATTGAGTGAATGGTGTCGAGGATTGTTGTGGTAGTGAGTGTGGAAATTGTTGAATTCTTTTATAAATTATTCGTTGTTGTTCTTGTCGCATAAATTCACGACAAGCCGGATCGACAATAGAATCCACATCCATCGTTAAAACTTTAGTTTCTTCTTTCATTTCTTTTAATCTTAGTTTTTCT
This sequence comes from Nicotiana knightiana, assembly GCA_005239525.1. Classification (NCBI taxonomy): domain Eukaryota; kingdom Viridiplantae; phylum Streptophyta; class Magnoliopsida; order Solanales; family Solanaceae; genus Nicotiana; species Nicotiana knightiana. The sequence continues at coordinate 70,294 of ML432930.1, forward strand.
TTTTGAACAACCATAGCTTCTTTTTTTGCCTCGGTTGCATTATTCATCGCCTCAACCATCCGATTATTTTCTGATTGGATTGTCTTCATATAATCTTCTTCAATTTTTCTCTTCATTTTTGCTTTCTTCAACCCACTAGGCCGTTGTGATAATGTGGAATCACCTGCAACATCCTCATTTAAATTTAGTGAAAATGATGATAAGTTAGGAGATGATAAATAGGGTGAATCAGGGGTAGGATTATCAGAGTCCGAAGAAATATTAGCATGCCCTTGCTTTCTTGGTTTTTTCCTTCCAAAATCGCCATCGTTAAACTTCTCAAAATCCTTCATTATATCCCACACATGATCAAATTTAAAGCCCTCTTTGAAGTTCGGATCTTGCATAAGTAAAGTTTTTACTTGTGTAAGCTGCAATATTAAAAAAAATTAAAATAAAACAGTAAGTAAATATATTTACAAATAAAATATAAGTAACTACAAAATAAATACTCACAATATCCTGCTCAGAAGCACCACCACTAAGACGCAAATTTTCTACTTGATGTGCACATCCGTTTAATTTTCTTACTGCCTTCTCAATCATTTGCATTCGGTTTTGCAATGATTTCTTGGTGCGAATCTCCCAAAAATCTTCCTTTGTATTGTTGTATGTATCTGCGACTCGACCCCAAAATTGATCTCTGGATTGATTGACGCCCGTTATTGGATCTTAATTTGGTTTGGGTAGATTTGAATTATCTACTCTACAGAAAATTACAGCATTGTTTAGAATGTTGGCATACGGTTTGCCAGCGGATGCCACTGATGAATATGTAAAAATTGGAGAGTCGACTGCAATTGAGAGGCTGAAGAGATTTTTCCGAGCTGTCATAGAGGTTTTGGCGAGCAGTATTTGAGATCACCAACACCTAACGATGTTGCAAGGCTTCTGCACATTGGTGAACAACGTGGTTTTCCAGGAATGCTAGGCAGTCTAGACTGCATGCATTGGAAATGAAAAAATTGTCCAACAACATGGGCTATTATTTAGCTGACAATATATATCCAAAATGGTCAACCCTTGTGCAAACTATTCGTGAGCCACATTCGGCAAAGAAGAAATATTTTGCGATGAAACAAGAATCATGTCAAAAAGATGTTGAACGTGCATTCGGAGTTTTGCAACAACGTTTTGCAATTGTTGCAGGACCTGCACGTTTTTGGCAAAAAGAAGTGTTACATGATATAATGACTACATGTATTATACTGCACAACATGATAATCTAGAATGAGCGTGATCTTAATGCACCAACTCAAGATGATTTGGAAGGTCCACCTCCAACAGTAGAAATGGCAATAGATGAAACTCAACGATTTCAAGAATTTTTAGCTCGACATTAAGGACAAAGATGCTCATTTTTGCACTTCGTAATGCATTAATAGATCATTTATGGGAGAATACTAGAAATTGAAGTTGAATATTTATGTAGTATTTCGAATGAATTTTATCGTTATGTAATATGTATTTGATTAATTTTGTATCACAATGATTTCACTTTTATTTGAATTATTAGTTAATCTATAATAATTGCATACAAATTATATTATTTAAAATTTTATGAAATTATTTTAATGAAAATTACAAATTAATAAAAATAAAAGATTGAGTTTTTTTAATGGAATTTAAAAAATAAAAATTGAAATGAAACATAATAATATAATATAGAAGAGAGATTTGAGGAAATAAATAAGAAAATGATTGGAATAAGTTATTCTCAAAATGGGAAATCCCCATTTTAAAGACAAAAATGGGGTTAAAGGTTAAAGATGGCATTACTACGTGGAATACAGAAAACTTCACTCTTTATCTTGTAGGTCCATTTCAAACGTTAAATAAAAGTGGGACCTGCTAGATTATAGTCTCGGGACATCTAGAGAGGTATCATTCATACGCAAAAAAAGGAAGTGGGAAGTGGAGTGACGACGCTCGATGGACCAAAACGGCGTCGTAGCTTTTCGCCACCGTCGTTCGCCGTCCTCCGATCGATTTCTCGGCGTATTCTCTCCACCGCAGACTAATAGTACTATCGCCGGAGATGAGCTTAACGAAGATGATGTTTTCTGGACCGGAGACTTCACTGAACCTCAGCGCAGCTCTACTTCCCCTGCTTCTTCAAACAGTCCTCGGCGGCAAACCTTCCGTCAGTCGGAGAAATTCGGTATACTCGCTGCATTGCCTGAGGATTACGGGAAAATTAACCGTCCGGTTGTTTATCGGAAACGTTCGATAACTTCCTCACCTTCGTCGCCGATTTCGTCTTCGCCTATGACGTCTTTGCGAGCTTTTCCGACGATACCGAAACCACCATTGGACAGAGAAAATAGCTATAACCGTAATAACTATTCACAAACGATGCCGGCGAGGAAGTTCCAACACTCGGCTCCAGTGAACGTCCCGATGATGCCGAAGAAGGCGACGCCAAGAAACGGCGAGCTTGCTGACCTGGAAATCGATGACGATGAGGGCGGCTACGATGAGATGCTTCCGCCTCATGAGATCGTAGCGGGAGGAGGATCCTCTAGATCACCTAAAACCACGTTTTCGGTGCTCGAAGGCGTCGGGAGAACACTCAAAGGGAGAGACCTTCGTCAAGTTCGAAATGCTGTTTTTCGCCAAACAGGTTTTCTAGATTGAAACGATAAACAAGCAGCTCAGTTAATTTTTGATATATTTACTTATATTGTTACATATATGTGGACTTAGAAGTGAAAATATTATTCTAGTAAATTTTGGTGTACATTTTGGGATTGTGAAAATAAAATGGAAGATAGTTATGTTAGATTTTGTATGATTGTGATTGCAACAACTTCGTTACTTCTGAAGCGATTATGTATATCTTTTTATTAGCTTTTAGGTAGGCTTCTGTCTATCCCCCAGGGCTTTGGTCTAGTGGTAACTATGCAACACTTGATGTCTGGTGTTAGGTGCATGTCATGGTTCGAACTTTGCCAGTGATAAAAGTTTGCTAGCTGCTAGCCTTCTGGGAATTTCTCGGTTAACAGAAAAAAAGAAAAATAGGCCTCTGTTCATTGTCTAATGTTGGTCTATAGTTTGGAAAACATATTGTTATATGCTATGTAGATTCTCCTGTACTTGTGCTAGTGCCTAGTGCCACTGAATTGAAGTTCTAATATGTGGCTCGGTTCAAAGATATAATTACCATTAGATAGAGGATTTATGATTTTGTTCATGTTTCATGATTTGACAGGTGGTAAAACATCAATTGGTCCAAATGATTATACTATAATTTTGTCATTATACCCTTCGGTTCACTTCAATTGTGCTGTTTTCTTTGAAATTTATAGAATTGAAGAATTAAAAACCAAGAGTTAATCGAATGGTGGTAATGAATGGAATAATGCATGTTTGGATGAAATAATGGTAGGAGTAACTTGGAATTTATTTGATAATGAACGAGTTGGGTTACCCATGGTTTAGGTAACCTAGATGGTTGAACTAGGGGTAAGATGACCGAAAGCAAGAGAATTGAGAGTTCAAACTATTGTTTGACCGAATTAAAGTAGCTATGATATTGGTTGAAGCTATTAATACCTAGATTGGTATTGCTTGATCCTCGATTGTTGAAGAAGTCAACAGTTGGCTTGTGTGAGCCAAGTTCCATAGCAGGGAGCCAAGTTCTTATTTGTATGTTCATGGACATGTAGCCTCAGGCCATCCATGTAAAGATTTTCATCAAGGACTTGACACCATGATCGTGTTCTTTAAACTGCAATCAAGGTTTGGCAGTTCATCTTTCAGATCCACCTTAGTAAGCACGTCTAGTCATGAGGCTTCTTCAAGTAGTTGCCTTCCTAGTTGAAGTGTCTTAATCTCCATCAATCACATGGTCCCTTGCATAGTTCACATCTGATGCATTTCACTGAGTAATTGCCAGTTATTTGATTTGATCGTTGGATCACATATTTAAATTTTCATGGTACAAATAATTAGTCACTTTTCAAACTGAGTGATTACCACAGTGAAGATCTGTGGCTCCTCCCTCAAAGCTACTATAATTGGCAATGGTCTTAATCACCATTTATATCTTGTAGTTTCCCAGTCTAGTTAAAATCTCTATCAATCATATCGTTGTTTACTTTCTTGACAATTGATGCATTTCAACTGCTACACTTGTTGATTGATTGACTTTAACCATCAGATGACTTCTATGCGTGCTGTCTTAAGGTAGTATAACTTGCAGTTCTTTAACTCTAAAGGAGTGACTCCTGTTTTTCCGTTCTAAAAGAGTTAAGTTGTAGAGGAGTTGAGTTGGATGTTGAAATTTACTGTCTTGTCTTCAGTGGTTTATTTAGTGTTTTTATCTCTTGATGTTATCTGACTGTTCTCTATTTTCAGTCCCAACATTGGAAAGAAATATTAAGGCATTGTTCATGTTTCAACTTTGTCATTGATTGCTGTTTTTCTTGATATTGGAAAATCTAATTTGGACTACCACTTCAGTCTTATGTAATTTGTTCACATGTGAGGGGAATCCTGCTAAATCTGTGGGTTTTTTGTGGTGACAGAGCCCTATGCTTCTGCCAATGGAGCCTTGTTGCATCTATAGGTTCTTTATTCTACTGGTGCCTTTATTTTCTATTTTCATTTCACGAGGGAATTGAAAGAAAGTAACCCAGTGTATCTGAAGGGACAGTGGCAGTGCTTTGTTGGTTTTTATTTGCCTTATGATTGTTGTGATTATTAGTATCTCTGATCAGGCGGAATGAGTAATTCTGATCAGGCCAAGGAGAGGAGATATCAATGAGCATGGTTTTTGATCCTTTATAGCTTGGATGATGCAAAAAAGTCAGGTAATATTTTCGCCGCCCTAGCCTTGGTCAGAGTTATTTGGTACCTTTTTTCAATGAGGAGTTATTTGATACCTTTATGAGGAAGCATGCAAATACTTAGAAAAATAGTTGAGATACATTCAAGTTGATTTGAATGCTATGATATCTAAAAGAGAGCACAGGTAGCAATGGTTATTATGAGCAATAGCTTCATCTTTTCTTATGTCGTAAATTAACTTTCTTAGAAACTGTGGTATGCTATCCAAGGTAGGCCAACCTTGGATACCTTGGGTTTCTCCATCATCAACTAGTAACCATCATAATGATTTTTTGAGTGTTAAGAATTAAAGACAAAGGATAATTTTATTTATAATTCTTGGGAAATTCTAGGATTTCTCCAACTTAACCGACAATGAGAAAGTACCCAAACGGAGAGAAAGGGAAAAAATGGGGAAATAATTCTTTGATGATCGAAATGTAATCAACATTCAATTTAGAAGAAAGGTGATGTTTTACATTATGAGGAGTTCAGGAACGCAAGTCTTCACCGAGGTTTTACAATTTACGTGACCTAAATCATGTAGCATAAAATTTTTGATGAGTGGGCTTTGCAAATTCGAAAACTTTAAGGTAGGCTCTTGCAAATTGGAGGGGCGTTTTACTAAGAGAAATTACCAGCTATGTCCATTTATAAGTAGCTTATTACAAAAATTGGTCAATTAGCCAAATATTACTAATATTAGCCAATTAGCTATTTGTAGCCAAAAAGGTCAAATTTTTGCTTTCTTTTGAGTGGGTGTTATTATAATAGATCGAGTACATCTTAAGGAGCTTGAATCTCAATTTTGGAATGATTTAGTGGAGTTTTGAGGTGGTTTGAATTGATAATTCGAAGTAGAAGATGAACATGAAAAAAAATGATATGTATATCCGACTGTGTATCACATATGTATCATATCTGTATCAAATGTGTATCACATGTATACCTATGTGTGTGATACATGCGTGATACATGTGTCACAGAATTTTTTGAACTCGATTTTAACTACGAATTTTGATATGAAATCAGCCCAAATCACCTCCAATCTTCCTCAAATTTTGTATAGACTCATCCATACGTTTTCAATGAATTTCAACCGTACCAATTGAAAAAGATAATTTTTTGCTTAGATTTTTGGAATCTTATATATATATATATATATATATATATATATATATATATATTGTATTTCATCATCTTATTTGCTACCTCATTCATAGAATTTTCTTTCGGTCTTACATCTAATGTTGTTGATCACGCTTAAAAATATAAAAGAAGATCTTTGCGTGTAATTATTGGAGAAAAAGAACCTTATTTATTTGAATTTTTAATTTTTATATGTGCTTGGCTAGTTTTGGTAAGTCTATAATCAATGGCTAGAGGTTGGTAAGTTGAAACTTATTTGGGATATTTCTGTAAGACTCCCTTTTACTAATTCCATTATGTTTGATTTGCCTTTCCTGTTATTTTCTTAGACTTTCTTGCTATAGTACAAACCTTCCTTTCTTAGTATGAGATTCCATTTTTCTTTTCTTTCTTAATACCAAAATAGTTTATAATTTCGGTAAATGCACAATTAAATAAGAAAGCAAATATGCTTTATTTTGAAGAATAGTTTTGTCTTCTCATTTATTTAGAACAATAATCTGTACAAAGATACTATGGTGATAAATTCTAAAGGAACTTCGTCTTTTCTTGATAAGTTCTTTAGGACTTGTAGATCCTACTTTATCAAATGCCTGGGGAAAAGGTCTCTCTATCTTATCAATCTATCTATTTGTTTATTTATTTTTCCTAAGTTTATTTCTCACAACTTTTTAGTTTATTTTAGCTGTATCCATGCTCCAGGCATCTAGAGTCTCGATTGCGATCATCTCTGTACCATTGTTGAAGGCAAATAAATGTGCTTTGTCGTGAATTGCTAATGTTGGATAAGCCCTTGATGTTATGCATATTTTGCCACCAGCACCAAAACTTTCCACTACTGAGTTATCAATCTGCACGCATATACATAGTGGAAAATTAACAAAAAGAGTTCAAAGAGAGAATATGTATAGAGCACATTCACTAAAAGATGCTGAAACAAAATTTACCAAACTCCTAAGAGATAACTTCTTGTCCACTAAGTCCACATCTACATATCCAGCAAATGAGGGTTTGCACATTGCATTACAATGTTGAGTGGTAGATCTGTCAATAAAGGAGAATTATATGAGGTTAGTTGATTTCTAGAGATTTTAAGTTGTGTTGATGTTCAGTTTTATGGATAAACTATTGGTTAAACGGGACAGATGATGAGAGAAAAAATAGAAAGAAGTTCTACCATGGTGATTTTGATCACCATTATTATAGGTAGAGGTTTTTGAATGTGTATAGTCACAAATCACACCCGTAGGCCATAGTTATAGTTTTGGGTGAACCAAGAGCTATGTTGCGCGGACCCTCCATGCTGCTGCACCTGTGTTTTGGAGGATCCGCAGGATGGTATTTTCAGAGAGTCATAGATAAAAAAAGTTCTTTTTTAGGAGGTGCAGGGATGGAGTTCTAAGAGAACAAACCGTGTGGCGTCAGAGCACATAAGAACCTTATAATTTTCTTGAGCTTTGAACACTCTGAAGAAAACAGGTGTGTATTCTTCTAAGTTTTGAGAAGCCAATGTTGCAAGTCCAAATGGCCCAAGCCCACCTTGAACAGTTGAACCCTTAATTGCACAAACATCTTGTGCATAAAGATCAGCCCAACTAGGATCAAATGGCTCTGCCTTGTCTAAGCTATAGAAGGAGAATGTCACTTCAACATCAGCCTGGCAATTTGAATTGATGTCCCAACTTAGCCTTAACTTGTGAAGAAAATTTTATTTAAAATGCTTGCAAATTAAAAACTAGAAAAGAAGTCTAAACCTGCGCCGCTGTGATTCCTTTTACTTCAATCTTTTCTCCCTTATCCAGCCTTTTGTTGCTCAATCGGACATTTTGCTTTCTTAGAGTTTTTAATTCTTCAATAGGCCATTGAACTAATTGTTTACCACTGAAATCAAGCCATACTTTACGCGGCATAGCCTGAATTCCAGCCCATCCTTTGTTGTTTTCATTGTTGGGGAGACCGTCTGATTCATAAGACCAACCCCACACGATTCTTCGGTTCTTACTAGGGTCGTGGAACGACTTAGACGCGTAGAACATGCCATAGTCAAGTCTCAATCCTTTCCAACTATCGATTGAAGTTTTATCTGGAATATACCTATCTTGTGTGGCATCATATGTACCAATTGTGTAGTACTCAAACGCGGCAACAGGAAGGCTATTCTTGAGAACGTATTTAACATATTTCCCGTTGTACGATGTATCTAAACCATTAGAACCTTGCAAGGAAACAGGAAAAAAATCTGGGCATTCCCAATTTCCTGTTTTGGTAGATGAATGAAGTGGATGCTCAGCCTTGATCCATTTCATGAAATTCCTACTTCTATACAATATTGCCGACCCACCACGGTTTCTTGAACTTCCTATCACAATTCTCCAATGGCCATCTTTGCCCATCCAACCTGTTGTCGGGTCACGAAATTGGGTCTTGTTGATGCTGATATCCGGGACGATCAACGGGTTGTTATCGGGCTTGTTCCATTCACGGAGATATGGATCCGATAAGTTGGCCGGGACAGCGTAATTTTGCACTTGGGTCATGTTGGCATCTACTACTCCAGTGTACAAAATAATGGGCTTGTTACCAGGGAGAATAGTTGCTGAACCAGACCATGTTCCATATTTGTCAAATGGTTTGGATGGATAGATTGCAGGCTCTAAATTAATCCAATTGATCAAGTCTTTTGAAACTGAATGAGCCCAAACAATGTTGTTCATTGTTGCTCCTTTTGGATTGTACTGGTAGAATAGATGATAGACTCCATTGTAATACATTGGTGCTGTTGGTAATACATGAAAAATCTATAACATAAATGAATAATTGGTGATTGATAAAAAATAAAAATAAAAAAGGATAAAATTTCTGACTCACCATTGGGGTCTATTTGTATGTTTGAAGGCATCGAGAAAGACCATAAAGAAAAAATTTTAAAAAATTAGTAAATAAACAATTGGATGTATTACTAAATATGCATAATTTAATATTGATGAATAAACAAATGAAAAGTGAAATTACAAAAATTTAGGAAATGCAGGAAATTATTATTTGTCTTCCCTAAAATATTGTAAGTTGCTGATGGGGACAAGATTCTTCTTATCAACCCCTGTCAGCCCAAATCACACACAACCAATATAGAGATTTTTACTTTGTAGAGCAATTAGTAAGCAAATATTATATAAACAATAGTACTTTTGATTTATTTTAAAAAGAGCAGATTCATTTACATATATAGCATGTTTTAAAAATAATATGTTACCATCAGATTCTTTATTTCTTAAAACTGACCCATGATTGAAGGGATCATGTGTTAGAGCTTAAAAATCTTCCATATTCAACCAAATCTCAAAATTGTTGGGATTATTTCTTCACTAAACTCTCCACTATCATGAACCCAAAAATTCCTCCCTTTTGTTTTTTTTTCTCATCAGATAACGCAAAACCCCATTCGCTTATTTTCTTTAGGTAAACTGTCAATCTCATAGCTAAGAAACAGAAAAAGAAAAAAGAAAAAAGAAAAAAAAGCAAAAGAAACCCAAATCTGAAATGAATTTTCCTTCACTCTATCCGTTGCAAGTAAAGCTTTCTTTATTATTCCTTTTTAAAACAAGACATTTGAAAGTTTCATAGGGTTGGGAATCTTTTGTTTCAGAAAACTGATGCACAACCAACCAATATCTTATGTATTTTTATTGTGTTTTAAAATTTATTTGATGCCTATCTTATGTATTTTTACAGTGTATCAAGTTGTTTGCTTGGTTTATGGATTTGAACATACCCTAAATATATACAGTGTATTTTTTATAACCTAGGATATAGTATCCGGTAATTTTTACCTTATATAATACTCTTATGTGTTTTAAATTATATTTAATTCAATTTTATATATATAATTTTAAATGCTTAGGATATATATATATATATACATGCAGGGTATAATCAAGACCTATAAAATATATACTCAAAGCATTTTCCACTATAAAACACACAAAAATATAACAAACTTATTCCAGAATTATAACATGTATCATACTTGCAAATTATGTGTAAGATATATATTTTAAATTCCTAAAATTTTAAATTATGTTAATTAGTATACAATAAATGGTATATTTATGGTTGTGTAAGATATAAAATATTATACTAGAATATACCATAAATGTTTTTTTAATAAAAAAATTGTGCATATATCCAGTATATATGTGAAATATTTATAGTATTAAACTTAATTACTGTAAATATATACTATATATATTTAATATATTTGCAAATATCTACGGTATAAAACTTAATATATATACTTAGTATATCCTATCATTAAGGATTTAAACATTCAAAAATGAAAAAAAAAGAATAAACCAAAAAAATATAAACTAAGGAATCAATTGGGTTGGGGATTAAAGAACATATGCTTAGGAGATAAATAAGGAAAAAAAACCTTAAGTTAATATGCTGCAAGATTTTAGGCATATGATGGGGGTTTCAGTTTTGGTTGGGAATTTGCTATATAAGAAAATATTTTATGGCTACTCTTGATATACTAAGTTTCCTGCTAGAAATATTTATTATTATGTTTTTAAAAATTGCATAGATATGTGAAGTTCCCCCAATATATAATTAAGAAAAAATAAGAGAAAATTAGCAAAAGTTCCACGTATGTCTCAACTGGTATTTCCAAGAAAGCAGGAGTAATTTATTACTCCATCCGTTCACTTTTACATGTCCACTATGAACATTGCATATTCCTTAAAAAATAATAAATTAAGTGCATAATTTATCATGATACTCATATTAATTGATGGTGAATTTGAGAAAATAATTTGAAATGAGTAAATAATACTATAGGTATTACGAGAAAAATAAAATTATCTTTTTTTAATATGTGAAAGTGACAAATACAAGTAAAAGAAAAAATATATTTTTAAAATATTAAATAAATAAAAATGAACGGACGGAGTATAAGTAATTAAAGACAATAGGGTGACAGTTTCCAAGTAGGGGGCTGCCCCCTAGTTGTCATATGTATTTACTTGTATAATAAGTACTCATTATTAGGGAGCTGGTTCATTTTTCGTTTTTTGCTTTTGTAACTCACACGTGTGTCAGTAGGATCCATATATTAAAGTGTAAGAATCATTTTGATCCCCTAATTTTATCATAAAAATCAAACTACTCTTCCAACACTAATTTTACCCTTGACATTTTCAATTCCTCCTCTATCTTTTTTATATTATATAAGATATATTTTATCTTTAGCCTAACTATTTTACTAATTTTAATATCTTATGATAAATTATATAATGAAAACTCAATAAAATTTAACTAGAATAATACCTTTATGAATTTGCAAAGAAAAATTTCGTTACTCTTTTTTATCATTACATTAATATTATCTATATATTTAAGTTTTACTTTCTCTTTTATTCTTTATTATATGTTTCTGTATATACCTTTGAATATTTATTTTCGTTAACAAAATATTTTCTAAGTTATAAATATTTAATCTTAGGAATTTCTCAGAAAATCTACCTCTATGTTTGATTATTTTTTTATATTACTGAACTAACTTTTTATTTGATTGATATTAATAAAATCTTTTATTTTAATATTTTAATTGCACCCATTTGTTTCATTATTGAATTTCAATAAGTATATGATTGATTATAGTTTTTCACCTTTTTAATATTTTATTTTCACTAGAGGTAAATTCGTAATATAGATTTAGAAAATATTGTGATATTAAAAAAGTAAAAAAAAAAATAAAAATAGATGAAGGCTAATAAGATCGAGGGTAAAATAGATCTTTTAAAAATATAATTGAGTTTGGAGGAGCAGAATGTCTATTGTTTAATGTTGCAAGAGGAGTAATAAGTACTCCTTCATCTTTAACCATATGTCTCGGGTTGCGTTTGTTAGACGCCTAATTACCCCTCAATGCGCGAATACCAATACCGAGCAAAAATGGATATATATACACATAACCAAAGCAACAACAGAAGAGGGGGTGGGGTGGGAGAGAAACGTACCATTCATCCAGTTCTTGGGGGGTTGAAAATGGTAACCAGTTCTGTAGTTAGTAGTGATATTAACATCTCTTGAGGATTGGAAGCACGTAAAAACATCATAATTGGAAGCAAAAACAACATTGTAGTAATTAGATAAAACCATAAACAAGCAAACTAATAATATGAAAACTGGCAAAGCAGAGCTTTTTCTAAACAGCTTCATTTTTCCGATTAAAAAGAGAAACTTTTTGTTTTTCTTCTTCTTTCTTCTTCTTCTTTTGTTTTCACTTCTGTGATGTGGAGAAAGAAGCTGAAAATTTAATGGAGAAGAACCGAAAGCTTGAGGAGTATTTATAGAGAAATCAGATGAAGTCATAGTCTTATTAAAAAGTGCTACAAAAACGAGTCTATATAGTCAGAGGTGGATTCAGGATTTAATGGTTACGAGTGCCACTGTATTTAATATAAATTTACCAGCAGTCCTAGAGGTTAAATTTTTTAGGTATACATGCATTTGGCCGGTTCAGTATATTTTAAATTAATTCGGTTTCAGCTCGATCCATTTTGTGTTTATTTGATTTGTTTAAAAGATCTTTTTGTGCATAAATAAACACATAATAACGAAACTCAATATATTTGGTCCTTTCAAGGAAAAAATAATATGAACTACTTAAAAAAGAAAAATGATTAAAAACATATTCAAATTTTAAAAGTTGAGATCTAGAACGAGAAAACATAGGCAAATATTCTTTTATAATCTAAAAACCTACTAATAAAAATGAGATTGTATATAGGAAAAATATCAACATGAAGATAAAAGAAATTAAGAAAAAGATAAGAAAAGAAATAATCCGGAAAAAGGAACACAAAATAGTACTCAATATGAGTTAAACAAGGATCGATCTTTAGTGTTGGACTTGAAATGCACTATTTTGACCGTTACACCTACAACCATTTTGAGATATGGGGTGCCACAAACTATTTATATACTTTTTCTACATGAAATACTAGTGAAACACCACTGAGTACATGAAATTTTATCCGAGCGATCGGGTGGCGTACCACCCCGTCACCTCTACATAAATCCGCCCCTGTATATAGTTTATACCTACAGCTAGAACTCAGATTCTGGTTAAGGACAAAGAAGTACTTACCACTGGAACCGGATCCAGAATTTTTACGCGACGGAAATATGATATTCTGCTCAACTAGTGCCCCCGAAGGCTTTTAGTATTTAGGGTGTCACGTACTTTATATTAACCATTTTCAAAATATATACATGTACATATACATATATAAGATTTCCGTCGAAACTTATAGAGTTCGGTGACCTCTTACTATAACACATAGATCCGTCTCTGTTTACCACTCCACTATAACCCATGTTAATTGATCTAAGGTTCTATATTCACAAATTTTCTCCCTGGTTAAAGAAAAAACACCAGTCTTGTGATATGTAGTTACTAAGCCTCTTCTATTCACGGTTGCTTTACTCCTTAGACATGAAAAAGAAAAGAAAAAAAAAATACTATTCTCATAAATAAATTTAGATTTTTTTTATAACAGTCTAACGATATTTCACTATAAGAGCTATGTTTTCTTTGGAACTAATTTTGTCATATTATTTTATCTTTATATTACAATATTGTACCTATAACAACAACAATTATTATTGCCAAAAACACTACTAGAAATTCGATAAATATTGATCAAAATTTTTCGACCAACATTGGTCGGTCAAAAAAAGCGACCAAAGTTGGAGGGAAACAGGGAGAAAAATATTTTACATTTATTTTAAAAACAATACCGACCAAAGTTGGTCAACAAGTGTGATGACCCAAAAGGGTCATCTTATAAATTAAGACTCAATTTCAGACTCATTAGCCTTAAAAAGATTATTTTTATTTAGTGAACGGACCCGGATCCGTGTTTCGACGATCCCGGGAGGTCCGTAGTAAAATATGGAACTTGGGCGTATGCCCGAAATTTGATTATGAGGTCCCTGGCCTTAGAAACCAATTTTTGAAAGAAATTATTTTGTTGGAATATTAATGAAATAAAGTAATGAATTAATGTTTGAAACCGTTGGTATCATGCCCATATTTTTGTTTCGGAGCTCGATACAGTTTTGTTATGATGTTGAAGCCTTATTTGTGAAATTTGGTGAGAATCGAAATTTATTTGACGTGATTTGGATGTCCGGTTGAGAAATAGTGAAATTGAAGTGTTCTTGAGAAAAATCATGATTTTTGAGGTTAAATTCATAGTTTTAGATGTTATTTTCATGATTTGATCACACAAGCAAGTCCGTATGATGTTTTTCGACTTGCGTGCATGTTTGGTTTAGAGCCCCGAGGGCTCGGGTGAGTTTTGGATTGGCTACGGGATGTTTTGAACATGTTAAAGTCTGATGTTTTGCTGCTTTGGTGCACAGTCAATTTGTTATTCGCGTTCGCGTTACTCCACTCGCGAACGCATATAGTAGAATTTACACTGGGGTCATTTTATGCTACGCGAATGCGTGGCCCTCGACGCGAACTCGAAACACTGGGGGGAGACTTTTCGCGAACGCGACCAGGCCATCGCGAACGCAGTGAGTTAAGTGGGCCTGGGGGAGGGGAGCCCATTTCTTCTATGCGAACGCGGCTAGGTCACCGCGAATGCGAAAGCCATTTGGGCCTGACGCTACGCGAACCTATAGGCCCATCACGAATGCGATGAATGCCTGTCCAGTTATATAAAATCAGATTTTAAAACGGGCAGAACCTCTTTCTTCATATTTTTCGAACTACAAAGACCTAAAGGCAATTTTCTTCACACAAATTCATCCCCAAAGTGATGGTAAACAATTCTAAACTCTTCTCTTTTAATTACCCAATGTTTTTCATCACTTTCAATCAAAAATTAAGAATTTTCATGGTAGAAATTGAGGGTTTGGGTAGAATTAGAGAATTTCGTAAAAATCGAATTTTGACCTCGAATTGGGTCGGATTTCGAAACTTATGCAAGGGCTCGGGGGTGAATGTGTAAACAGAATTTGGTCTGAACCCCGAGTTTGGACAAAGCGGGCCCGGGGTCGGTTTTTAACTTTTTTGAGAAAACTTAGGAAAACAATGATTTTTCAGTAAAGTTAGTTCCTTTAGCATAAATTAATAATATTAAACTAATTATGATTAGATTCGAGCGGGTTAGAGGCAAATTCGAAAGGAAAAGCAGTAATTGAGCAGTGAGTGACCTACAATTCTTAAACCAGGAGTTCGCCACGACTTCAAACTCTCCGAAAATCATTCATCTCAAGCTTCCTTCATTATCAACACTCTTCCAGTACTGAACCACCGCACCTCACGGTCTCTGCCAACCGCATTCTTCAATACTTCTTCACACTACTCTGATCCCATGCAGCCAAAGAAACCATGGCACTGACGAACTTAACACATTCCATTCGATCAAGGACGACGATAACACATCACAGGTGAATACTCCACCTTACTTGAAAACACCAAGTCTTACTACTTTATCAATCCCAACCGGACCATTCATAATCCAAATGCCTTTCCTCTGCCGGAACTAAAATACCGAAATCTCGAAATCACACTCTGAGAAGACCTCCCTTCAAACCATTCATCAGGACATAACATATGGGTAAGCGTTCTATCATCATATCGACATTGCGTGATAACCAATCGTAAGCATCATCACTACCTAAGCATATCCTTAAGGCTCTCAGAAACACAATTACTGAGCTGAAAGAACACATTATCCTTCTGCAGGGCCACAACAACAACCCCGACTAATTACACATGGAAAACATCTCGCATCATATCCGTAGCACCATTTCAATTCCTCAAATTCCCGATTCATAGCAAGCGCTTCGCGACGCGTAAGATGGAGTAGGAAGAAACATAGGCATAAGCCTCAGAGGAATCAAATCGCACGATGAGGAATCAAGAAGGGAAGTACTCCTAACAGCCCTATAGCCTCTCCAAGATAAGTACAAACGTTTCCGTATGGATCCGCAAGACTCTACTAGACTTGCTCATGACTTGTGAAACCTAAGGGAACCCAGAGCTCTGATACCATGTTGTCACGACCCAAAATCTATTAAGGTCGTGATGGTGCCAGGCACCATCGTCAGGCAAGCCAATCATTAATTAGTTGAAATAAATTCCTGTTTTAACATTTTTGAAATCATTACCTTTGACTTATTACGTAATAACCAAACAAAAATCCGTTAAGTAAATACGATGGTTTAAATATTCCATTTCAGAAAATATATCCCAAACACATCCCAGAATCCGGTGTCACAAGTGCATGAGCAGATTCTAAGAATTTCACAAATACTACAAAGCTTGTCCGAAATACAAATTGGACAAGGAATTTAAAATGAAAATAAATACAATATGAGGGAGACTCTGTCAGCTGCGGATCGCCTCCGGATGATGCAGCTCGCCTAGTCTCCAAACCAGCCATATCGCTATGAAAGTACCTGTGCAATAAAAATGTACAACAATTGCAGCATGAGTACGAAAATAACGTGTACTCAGTAAGTATCCCACCTAACCTCAGAGAGGTAGTGACGAGAGGTCGATTTGACACTTGCTAGAGGTCAATTTAGTATAATCAAGTGAGACACTAAGCATGAATGTCATAGGCAATTTATTAAAATCAGGAATAAATAATATTAACCCTTCCACATTTAACACTTTAAGTGTTCGTCGTTTCAATAACGAAAAATCAAACATGGATGATTTAATCAAATAACAAATAATCAACGGGAAAGAACAACTTCTTCCAAAAAGTTTTATAACTTTAAATATCTTATCATTTCAATCGACAACTTAAAATTTCCAGGCCAGTAATCAGGTAAATCACAACAAATACGCAGTAAATATCATGCACAAGTAATGCTGAGGGTCGAACAACGCGGACCAAAAATAATAAATTGTGCACTGCCGAGGGTCGAACGACTCGAACCATAGATGCATCTATCTGCCCCGCTCGCGAATCAATCATGAGACGCGGTTATACATAAATACATGGTTATCCTGCTCGCGAATCATACATGCGATTCAGGCACCCATAGATACACATAAATACAGGGTTATCCTACTCGCGAATCATACATGCGACTCAAACACCCATAGATACACAAATTCACACCATAAGTCCACATTTTTATCAAGAGAGAAGTTACTCAGGAAAGTAGTAAAATTCTTCTTAAAGGAGCACGAAAAATAGCATTTAAATCTTTGTTGTGAAACTCATTTGCCAAGTCTAATAATATTCAATATTATAACCATATCAGGAATTTATCCACGGAGGAAATCAATTCTCTTTCTAAGTGATTAAGAAAGGTACACTCTAGCCTTTTTAGGAATTAAATTACCAATTCAATAACATTATCAGTATAATATTATTCACAGGATCACATGATATTTTATTGACAAGGTCACAAGTGTAACGACCCGACCGGTTGTTTTGAGATCTAGCGCGTCGTTCAGCGGTTTGAAGTTCTGAGCAGCTTCGTTTCAGGTATTATGACCCGTGGGCGTGGTCAGAATTGAATTTTAGGAAGTTTAGAATTGATTTGGAAAAAAAAATTCTCATTTCAGAAGCCTAAAGTTGGAGAAATCAACTAGGATTGGAATTTTGAGTAAACGACCTCCTAATCAGGATTTGAAGGTTCTAGCAGGTTCGTATGATGATTTCGGACTTGGGCATATGTCCGGATCAGGTTTTGGATAACTCGGGAGCGTTTCGGCGTATAATGTGGAAGTCAGCATTTTTGAAGGAATTTCTTAAGTTTAGCTTGAAGTGCATGTCAGTGGTGTTGATGTCCGTTTGGGATTCCGATTCCGGGAATAGCTTCGTATGGTGATTCTGGAGTTGGGAGCGCGATGGAAAGTGAATTTGGATGTCTGTAGGTCATTTTGAAGTCATTTGGCTAAAGATAGAAATTTGAAAGGTTTTGAGAAATTCGACCGAAAGTGGAAGTTTTGATATCGAGGTCGGAATGCGATTCCGTAAGTTGGAGCATGTCCGTAATGTTGAACATGATTTGTGCGCAAAATTTGAGGTCAATCGGACGTGATTTGATAGGTTTCGACATCGAATGTAAAAGTTGGAAAATTCTAAGTTCATAAAGTTGGAAATTCGGTGCGATTCGTGGTTTCGATATTGTTTGATGTGATTTGAGGCCTCAAGCAAGTCCGCATTATGTTTTGGAACAGGTTGGTATAATTGGACGGGGTCCCGGGGGCCTCGGGTGGATTCCGGGTGGTTAACAGATCAATGTTTGAAGTTGAAAAAGGCTGAAAGTTGCTGTCATCTGGTGTAACCGCACCTGCGAGGCTTTGACCGCAGGTGCGGAACGGCGGGTGCGGCTAAGGGCGCCGCAGGTGTGAGTTCTGGGCTGGAGCTGAGGAGGCCGCAGGTGCGGAAGATGGGTCGCTCCTTCAGAAGCGTAGGTGCGAAGAAGGGACCACAGAAGCGAGAGATGCTGGGTTGAGTCAGAGTCGCACCTGCGATGGAATTTCCGCAGGTGCAGAGCCGCAGGAGCGGGTATTGGACCGCAGGTGCGAAGGGAGGCCTGGGCAGAATGTTTTAAAGACGGGTTTTTGTCATTTCTCACCCATTTTTCATTTGTCATGGGCGATTTTTGGAGAGCATTTCAAGGGGGATTTTCGTCAGGCATCAAGGTAAGTAAATTCCTTCTGTTTGTTAGATAAATACGAGATTATATGCATGGATTAGGCTTGGAAATTGGTAGGAATTTGGGAAATTTTTGAAGAAACCTAGAAAATGTAAATTTGGAATTTAGCCACGAATTTGAGTATGGAATGTAGAGTAAATTGCATGATTGAACTAGTAGGGCTATGGGTAGAAGGTATCTTCGAGAATTTCAGATTTTTGGGCACGTGGGCCCGAGGGCATTTTGGTAATTTCTTCGAGCGGGGTTGAGAAAGTATATAATTTGAATTTGCTGTGAGTATTAGGGTGAATTTTCATTGCTTTTCCATTATGTGGTAGTTTCGGAGTGTTGTGCGTCCGTTGGAGTCATCGGAGGGGCTTGGAAGCCGGTATTGGAATTTCTGAGCGAGGAAAGTCTCCTTTCTAACTTTGTGAGGGGGAATCGTCCCCCTGGGTGAATTAAATCAGTACATGCCATTATCTTCGGGGGCTACGTACGCACAAAGTGAGGGGAGTCCGTGCGTAGCTACTATTTTTCCATGACCGGGTAGTCTAGGAACCACTGGAATGCCTTACGTGTTGTACCTATAATCCTGCCTGTAATATTAAACTGCTAATATAATCGAAAACGTAATTGAATATCTAAAAGAAAATTAGAGTTCATTTTGTTAATCTTCTAGAAGAGAATTGATTCCTCTGTGGATAATTGTGTACCTGGTAGGGTTGTATTATGGAATATCATTAAACTTGACAAATGAGTTTCAAAACAAAGATTTAAAAACTATATTTCATGTTCTTTTAAAAAGGATTTTTATCACTTTCCTGAGAAAAACTGCTTCTTGATAAAAATAAGGATGTGTTATGTGAATATGTGTACATATGAGCACCTTAGTCGTAGGTATGATTCACGAGCAGGCTAGCCTTATTATTTTTATGTTGACCGCATCACATGATAGATTCACGAGCGGAGGAAAATAGATGCATCTATGGTTCGAGCCGTTCGACCCTTCGGCAGTACACATTTTATTATTCTTGGTCCGCGCCGTTCGACCCTCGGCATTGCTTGCGCATGATATTTTCTGCGTAGTTGCTATGATTTTTGCCTGATTACTGGTCTGAAATATTAAATTATCAAGTGAAATGACAGAGATTTAAAGTTATTAAAAAGAATTTTGGAAAAAGTTGTTCCTTCCCGTCGATTTATTATTATTTGATTAAATCACCATGTTGATTAATTGTTAGTATTACGAAGATATAAAGTGTTAAACGTGAACGGAGTTGAAAAATAATTAAATCCTGATTTTGATGAATTGCCTATGATAAATCATGATTAGTGTCATACCTAAATTTCTAAATTGACCTTTAGTAAGTGTCTAATTTGACCTCTCGTCACTACCTCTTTGAGGTTAGCCGGGCGACTTACTGATTACACATTGTTTTTGTACTCATGCTGCACTTGCTGTGCATTTTATTGCACAGGTACTTTCCTAGCAAGGTGGAGGTTCGGAGACTTAGACGAGCTGCATCATCCGGAGGCAATCCGCAACTGACAGAGTCTCCTTCGTATTGTATTTATTTCATTCTAAATTTCCTTGTCCAGTTGTATTTCGGACAGGCTTTGTAATGATTGTATAGACTCTTAGAAATTGCTCGTGTACTTGTGACACCGGGTTCTGGGACATGCATTGGAATATAATTGCTTAAGTGTAATCTTTAAACCATTGTTTTTAAGTAACATACTTTTGTTTGGTTAATATGTAATTAAGTGAAAGGAAATATTTTCATAAATGTTAAAATCGAAAAGTTATTTCAATCAATTAATGAGTTGGCTTGCCTGACATGGATGTACGGCGCCATCACGACCTTAGGGATTTTGGTTTGTGGCAACAAGTACGACAAGTAAAGCATGCTAGTGGGTCTTAGCCTACCCAAACATGTCATAATAGTAGCTACGCACGGACTCCCGTCACCTCGTGCGTACGTAGCCCCCGCAGATAGCAACACATATTTAATTAGTTCACCTAGGGGGACAATTCTCCCTCACAAAGTTAGAAAGGAGACTTACCTCGCTCTGAAATTCCATAACCGGCTCCCAAGCCCTTCCGACGACTCCAATGGACGCACAACGCCCCAAAACTAGCCAAATAATGACAACCCAATGAAAATATACTCTAATATTTGCAACAATTCAAATTATATAATTTCCCAACTCCGCTCAGTGAATTGACCAAAATGCCCTCAGGCCCACGTGCCCGGATTCCTAAATTCCTCGAAGATATGCCCTACCCATAGCCTTACTAGCTCAAATAGACAATTTACTCTAAATTCTATGCTCAAATTCGTGGTAGAAATCCGAAATAAAATTTCTAGGTTTTTCCTCCAAAATCCCAATTTCCTACTAATTTCCATGTTTAATTCCATTCATAAACCTTGTATTTAACTTTAAAACATGAAGAAATTACTTACCTAGTAATGCATGATGAAAATCCCTCTTGAAGCTCCTCAAAGTCGTCTAAACCAAAGAAAAATAGGAGAAAATGAGCCAAGAATCTCGATTTTAAAACATTCTGCCCAGGCCTATTTTCGCACCTGCGATCCAATTTTCTCACCTGCACTCCCGCAGGTGCGCCCAAACTCCCGCACCTGCAGCTTTCTCAGCTCCAGCCAAAACTCGCACCTTTACCCCATTGTCTGCATATGCGCCTTCACAGGTGCAGAAATTACATCGCACCTGCGCTCCCAGCCAAGCCACTAAAATCTCGCACCTGCAACTCCGCACCTACAGCCAAATCCTCGCAGGTGCGGTCACACCAGGTGACAGCAATCTCAGCACTTC
Source organism: Nicotiana knightiana (assembly GCA_005239525.1). Taxonomy (NCBI): domain Eukaryota; kingdom Viridiplantae; phylum Streptophyta; class Magnoliopsida; order Solanales; family Solanaceae; genus Nicotiana; species Nicotiana knightiana. Next base: position 91,837 of record ML432930.1, read on the forward strand.
TTCAAACTCCAAACTTGATCCGTTAACCACCCGGAATCCACCTGAGGCCCCCGGGACCCCGTCCAATTACACCAACATGTTCCAAAACATAATTCGGACTTGCTCGAGGCCTCAATTCACATCAAACAACATCGAAACCACGGACCGTACTAAAATTCAAACTTTATGAACTTCGAAATTTCAAACTTCCACATCCGATGCCGAAACCTATCAAATCACGTCCGATTGACCCCAAATTTTGTACACAAGTCATATTCGACATTACGGGCCTGCTCCAACTTCCGAAATCACATTCCGGCCCCGATATCAAAATTTCCACTTCCGGTCAAATTTCTCAAAAACCTTCAAATTTCTATCTTTAGCCAAATGACTTCAAAATAACCTACGGACATTCGAATTCACTTTCGATCGCGCTCCACACTCCAGAATCAACATACGGAGATATTCCAAGACTAGGAATCCCAAACGGACATCTACATCAGTGAAATACACTTCTATCCAAACTTAGAAAATTCTTCTAAAAAATGCTATCTCCACAATATATGTCGAAATGCTTCCGGGTTATCCAAAGTCCGATCCAGACATATGCCCAAGTCCGAAATCATCATACAAACCTGCAGGAACCTTCAAATACTGATTCCGAGGTCAGTTACTCAAAATTCCAACCTTAGTCAATTTCTCCAACTTAAGGCTTCTAAAATGAGAATTTTCTTTCCAATTTGACTCCGAACTTCCCGAAATTCAACTCCGACTATGCCCATGAGTCATAATACTTGAAATGGAGTTTCCCATGAATTCAAACCGCTGAACGACACGCTGGAGCTCAAAACAACCGGTCGGGTCATTACAGTTAATTTTTATTCATTGCTACAGATTATTGTTTTGTTTAGTTTAGAATTTCTTTCTTGCTTTATTATATATTGTTCACAGGTTATATTGTTAATGCCTTGTTGTAGCCTCGTCACTACTTCGTCGAGGTTAGGCTCATCACTTACTCAGTACACGGGGTCAGTTGTACTGATACTACACTCTGCACTTCTTGTGCAGATCTAAGTATCGGCCAAAGTTGAGTCTCGATTAGTAGATGGATATTTACATGGAGACACGAGGTAGATCTGCTGGCGTCCGCAGATTCCTAGAGTCTTCCCTTATTATTTAGATTGCTGTTTTATTTCGTTCAAAATAGAGATATATTTCTTTCAGCCTATTTATTTGTAGTACTCTTTAGTAGTTCATGAATTGTGACATCAGATGTCACGACCCAAAATCCGACACAGGTCGTGATGGCCCCCAACACCGGAGTCAGGCAAGCCAACAGTTGTTTACTAGTGAGGTTACCCTTATTTGACATACCAACCCCACACTTACCAAGTTTTTAAACTTTGATCATTTAATTAAAAGCGGAAACATTAACCAATTTAAATAAATACAACCAAAATGATCGTGATCCAATATATATACAGTCCCAAAATAAGAGTCTACTGATAACTCCATAGCCTAGTTGAGGATCACCAAGGGAGGCAGCTCACCGTGGAGTCAGGTCCAGAAGATATATATATCAAGCTTCGGTCGAATAACCAGATGCACCAGCCTCAAACCTGTACAATTAAGTATAGAAGCGTAGTATGAGTACATAAAAAAATATGTACCTAGTGAATATCCCGCCTAACCTCAAAGAAGTAGTGATAAGAGGTCGATGTGATACTTACTAGGGTTAGAAAATGTGGAATGAGTACATGGTAACCAGTAGTAGCAGTAATGAAAATTAATAAGGAAATGAGCATCAAATAACAGTCACTAGTACCCTCGCGCCATCCTTTTTCCATGGCATACAAGTTATTTATCCTTCTTTCTTTTCATGAAAACAATAGTAGCAATTACAGGGCTTCTCACAAATTACCAAAAACATATAACAAGCTATAAACGTATGGTCATTACGATGTGAAAAGTAAATGTGCACTGCCAAGGGTCGAACGGTCCAAACCATAGATGCATTTATCTGCCCCGTTCGCGAATCAAACATGCGACACAGTTAATATAATACCAAGTCCACCCCCACTCGCGAATCGAACCTGCGACTCGAGTTAATATAATATTAGCGCTACCACGCTCGCGAATCATCCATGCGACTCGGGTTCCCATTTAAATTCCAATTCATGATTAGCAGGATATTTCCAGATAATTTAGCAGGGAACATACTAACAGTGTGAGAATTTTGAAATATCAACTTAAATCCTAACCCCTTAGGACTTCACATGTGAGATTCAAGGACATTAGACTACTTAATCCATATACAAGATCACATATTCAACACATAAAGCATGCTTGTGAGTCCTAAACTACCCGGCAAAGCATAATAGTAGCTGCGCAGGAACTCTCGTCACTTCGTGCATACGTAGCCCCCGCAATTGAGGACAAAACCACCATTTATAATTACCTATGGGGACAATTCCCTCTTACAAGGTTATAAAGGAGACTCACCTCATGTCGAATTCACTTCCCGGACCAAGAACACGCCCGAAAATCCGAACTATACACCCGAGGACTCGAAACTAGCCAAAAGTTAACAAATTCATTAATTTATGCTCAAAGTATGGAATTTCTCCTACTCATTTAGTAAATTCACCCTTCTTGAATAGATTCTAAAATCTGACCCCGATCCCACATGCTCGGATTTCAATAATTCTAGAAGGAAACACCCACCCATAGCCTAAGGATCACAAATATACGATTTTCACTCGATTTAATATCTAATTGACGGGTAAATTCTCAAATTAACGAAGGCCCTAGGTCACTACCCAATTCTTGATTTTCCACTAATTTTAGGTAGTTAATTTAGCTATAATCCATGCATGAAGCTAATATTAGAGTAGATTTTACTTACTTTAGACGACCAGGTCGATAGCCCCTCAACAATGGTGGAAATCGCCCAAAGGAAGAAGAAGAAAATGAGAAAATGTGTTTAACACCTGTGTATAAAAACACATTGCCTGGACAGTGTTTTCTCACCTGCGGCTCGAGGACCACACCTACGGTCTCGCACCTGCGGTCTTGCACCTACGGAAAAGGACTGGGGAGCCTGGGCCCGCATCTGTAGAATGGAGATCGCACCTGCGGCTCCGCTCCTGCGGAACTTTGTCCGTACCTACGGAACTTTGTTCACACCTACGAGGATTGGCTAGACTACTGGGGGTCTCACCTGCGATGCTGGGGACCGCAGGAGCGATCCCGCACATGCGACTGGGCAACCGCTAGAACAGGTGCACCAACAGCTATTTTAGCTAGTTTTTAGCCCCGTTAGGTACCCAGGAGGCACCTGGGTCCACCCGATCCCTAGTCCAAATATACCAACGAGTCCCAAATCATAATGCAGACTCGCTCGAGCCTTCGGAACACCCAAAACAACGCTAAAACTCAAAATCACACCTCCAAACCCCAAGTGTAACGACCCGACCGGTCATTTCATGTATTAGGACCCCTTTCCCCTAAATGAAGTTTTCCATAGTGTCTATTTGTGCTTAATAACTTGCGGGAATGGGTGGTTCGGGATTTGGGAGTGATTAGAGTGCTTTAGGAACACTTGGTTCCTTAAGGTTGGCCTACTTGGCCAAATTTGACTTCGCTCAAAATTTTGAGCAAACAACCTCAAAATCGAGTTCTGATAGCTCCAGTAGTTCCGTATGATAATTTCGGACTTGGGCGTATGTTCGGAACGGGTTTTCAGTGACCCGGGAGCATTTCCGAAATGGAAATCAGGATTTCCTTAAGTTGAAATTTGGTTTGGGACGTGATTTTATGCTATCGAGGTCCGAAAAAAATTATGGGACCGGTAATAGTTCCATCATGTCATTCATGACTTGTCCGCAAAATTTGAGGTTATTCCGAGTAGTATAGGTCTGTTCGGCACATTGAAGTGAATTCTAGAATCTTAAGTTCTTAAGTTTGATTCAATTTGGTTTTGGGGTTGAATTCTAAGTTTCGTTGTTGTTTTTCACGTTCTAAAAGTTCGAGCGAGTACGCATCATGAATACAGGCTTGCCGGTACTTTTGGGCGGTGTCTCGAGGGGCTCGGTTGAGTTTTGGACCCCCGGGAGCTAAGTTTGAAAAACCAGATTTTGCTGTCTGATTTCCTTCTTCGCGATCGCGGAAGGAGGGTCGCGATCGCGGAGAAGGAATTGGGCTAGGCTGCTGATTGCTCTTTGCGATCATAGATTAAAGAAGTCACTACCATGAGCAAAACCAACAAAAAACAGAAATAGAACAAACCCCGAACTGGGCAATGGGAGGTTTTTGGTGGCTCTGGAATTCCTAAGGTTGAGAAGGGGCAGATGAGGTTGGCGTCTTGGCTTGAAGGAGAGAAATAATTTGTTGAAGAGCACCTTCATTTTTCTCCTTCTCCTTGGCTAGTTCAAATCTGAGAGCATCCCACTCAGCTTCAACCTCAAGAAGGCGAGATATTAATCGAAGGATCTCCGCATCCTTTATCTCCTCTTCCTGCACCAATGACCTAACTTTGCTATTGACTGGTTGCTTCCTAGATCAACCAGGTTCATCCTCAGGAACATAGACAATATAATCACATGTCAGCAAAGTGTTCTTCCTAAAATAATCCTTGGCAGTAGCCATCTCAGCTTTCTTCACAGGAACCTCGAAGTGGGCAAGCATAGAGTGCGCTTTGGTTCCATTTACAACTCTGTCCAAAAGCTGAATGATGAAAGCTGGCCAGTTAATATGCTTTCTCTTGTACAGGCACTCCATGAGCGTTAGGTCCATGTAACTGGCGATGTGCCTACTCTCTTGTCTTGGTAGCAGAAACTTGATCACAAATTCGAATAGTAGCTTGTTCTGGGGCTTCATTTCACTTTTAAACACTGGCCTGGGCTCAAGTTCCTTCTCATTTTCACAAGAGAATCTGGTGGTGTTGAGAGCTGAGGCCATTCCATCGAGACTGGGCCATCTTTGCCTAGTGTAATCATCATAACCCTCAGTAGGGATATTCAGAATCTCTCCCAGCTCCTTTGCATCACATTTGATCTGAATCCCCTTGACTGTGGAGGTTACCCTGCCATCCTTCACACTTGCATTGTCCATAAACTCCACCAGTTCATTCTTTGCCAGCCTTCCTTCCAGGTGAAGGACCATGTCCTTCCTTCCCTGCATATCCAGTGCATTCAACAAAAAAGATCATTCCTGATTCTTCCAGATCTCTCACCAACTTTCCTTTAAGAATAGTACGCTTGCCAAACATGGTGAGTTTTTCAGATTGCTCCCTAGAGATTTCCTCTTCTCCCCCACTCCATTCTCTTTCTTCTTCTTCTTCAACAACCTTCACTTTCTTAGAATTGGACCTGGTTCTTTTACAGTGCTTGAGGGTGTGGCAGACACAGAAGCTGACTTCTTTGAAGAAGCCTTAGCCTTCTTGGGATTGGGTGTCTCAACCACAAGCCGGCTGCTCCTCATGATGGACCAGGTCCATCGTCTCATCATTAACAATAACAGCATCAATAGGCTCTCCTATCTTTGCCTTTCCCTTGGCAGCTTTCTTTTTCTTGCTCTCTCTCAGAGCCCTTTCTAACTCATCTTCTCCTTGTCGAACAACACTTATTGTAGCACGAACCTTTGGGGCAGGAGCATCAGCAGATATATAAACTTTTATTTTCTTTGGTGGAATTGGGGTAGTAAGCTTATTTGATTTTGAAGTTCTTTTCCTCTTGGGATTGTAGGACTCCCCCAGCTTCCTTAGCATGTCAGCCAATGTCTCCTCGATAGATGAACCGGGTTCATCTATTGATTTTTATAGGCTCTCTGAACTTGCTGCTGCTTCCCCAGCAACACTACCCCCTAAATCTGTGACTCCTTCTTTATTAATCAGAGGAGCGGGGCCACAAATAGCCAATGTGGCACTGTCCTCCCCAGATCCCGTTACAGAACCTCCTTCTCCCTCACTCTCAAGATTTTTCCCCAGTTTTCTTTGCCTATCCGGCACTTCTACATCAACAATTGACCCAACCAACACAAACCTATTTTTAGTAGTATCAGTTTCAGATTCAATTTCAAGATTACCTTGCTCAGAACTGGATGAACCTGGTGCTTCATCCTCATTAGCGGATTTGAAGGATTCACTTGAAGATTCAGACTCATGAACCTCGCTGGCTTTAAGAATTTCCTCCAAGAATCTTGCACGAGAGCCAAAAGCAATTGATTTTATGGCCAAAACTTTTACTCTTCGTGCCCTGGGGGCTAGAGTAGGGTTAGGTGTGGGTTCAGGAGTGGGTTCAAGAACTGGAGGGTTTTGGGGGGATGAAGATCTATTTGGTGAATGTGAACTATAAACTGATGGAGAATTAGGACTGGAATTTTCTTCTCCATGATCAGAGTTTGTGTAGGAAGATGAAGCAGGGGTTGGTGAAGACATTGTTATGAATAATTTTGGAGGAAAAGAGACGATCAATTTTGGTTAGAGAAGGATCGAGAACTTGGTTCGACTTATTGATGTTATGAAGAGGGGAAGTAATGATGGCCCTTTTATAAGATGTGGCTATTAGTTATACAACGGGTAGAATATTTAATCAAGTGAGAGTCTAATAGATGTAGGAGTGTCATAGATTAGACAGTTAAGAATCCCCTCAATCTAGGCTAATTAAGTAGCGATGGGACTTCTTGGAACGGGTTTATTTAGGGATAAGTACAAAGAATTTGAAATGAACCAAATATAGATAGAGCCCTGCTCATATGTGACTGTAATTAATTCAATAAGTGTATGGAGATGAGCACGTACCTTGTCAGTCAGATGAACCAATAGGGATGAACCAGGTTTACCAAGATAGAAAAACATCATTAGCAACCAGGGAATCATATTAATACATGGAAAGAGAGTATGACAGTAAAGTCATGATACTGAGCAATGATTAGTCTGGTTGATTATCTATGTTAGTATTTCTAGCCAAATTATTTTTTTTAATTTTTTTTAATTAGATTATCTTAATCATCCCTAATTCAAGCCGGTTTCTCTCAAAATGCTTCCTACTTAGTGATTTAATAAAGATATCTGCAATTTGTTGGTCAGTAGCACAAAATTCGATTGAGATCATTCCTTTTTCATAGTTATCCCTTAGGAAATAGTGTCTAACATCTATGTGCTTAGTTCTTTNTAATTGAGCACAACATGAGGCTGCAGCCACACATTCAGCCTCAGTAGTAGACAAAGCTACTGAATTTTGTTTCTTGGTGGCCCAAGACACAAGGCAGGAGCCCAAAAAGTGAGCCATGCCTGAAGTACTTTTCCTGTCAACCAGGAAACCTATCAGGATCAACATATCCTACAAGGTCGAAATTACTACCTTTAGGATACCAAAGGCACAAATCAGTGGTGCCTTTCAGATATCTCAAAATTCTCTTCACTGTAGTTAGGTGGGACTCCTTTGGATTTGCCTGAAACCTAGCACACAGTCATATACTGAACACAATATCAGGTCTGCTGGCAGTGAGATATAATAGAGACCTAATCATCCCTCTGTATAGCTTCTGATCAATGGATGAACCAGGTTCATCCACATCTAATTTTGTACTTGTGGCTATGGGGGTGTCTATTTCCTTTGAGTCTTCCATTTTAAATTTCTTGAGCAATTCTTTCACATACTTTTGTTGATGGATCATTGTTCCATTTGAGTTTTGCTTGATTTGCAAGCCTAAGAAGAAGTTTAGCTCACCCATCATACTCATCTCAAACTCACTCCCCATAAGTATAGCAAATTCCTTACTCAATTTTTCAGAAGTCTCCCCAAATATGATATCATCCACATATATTTGCACAACCAGGAGTTCTTTACCTTTTTTCTTTAAGAACAAGGTGCTGTCAATTTTACCTTGTTTGTATCCATGTTCTAGCAGGAACTTTGATAGACGCTCATACCATGCTTTTGGTGCCTGTTTGAGACCATAAAGAGCCTTGTCAAGTTTGTATACATGGTCAGGTGACTCCTTGGTTTCAAAACATGGAGGATGTTTGACAAATACATCTTCCTTCAGATAGCCATTGAGGAAGGCACTCTTAACATCCATCTGATGGAGAGTGAATTCCATGTGTGCAGCAAATGCTATAAGAAGTCTGATTGCCTCCAGTCTTGCCACAGGGGCAAAGGTCTCATCATAGTCAATTCCCTCTTCTTGATTGTATCCTTGAACAACCAGTCTAGCCTTGTTTCTTGTAACAATTCCATCCTCATCGAGCTTGTTCCTCAAGATCCACTTTGTGTCGATCACTGATCTGTCTAGTGGTCTGGGTACCAAGTTCCACACTTGAATTATTTTAAATTGATTCAGCTCTTCTTGCATGGCATTTACCCAGTCAGCATCATATAGGGCTTCACCAATGTTCTTTGGTTCAATCAAGGATAGAAAGGCATCAAACACACACAGATTTTTCAAAGAGGATCTTGTTTTGATTCCAGATGTCAGATCTGTTATGATGTTCTCAAGAGGGTGAGAACTCTGATATCTGTGTGGTTTGAGAACCAACTGTTCACTTCTAGATAGTTCCATGGTGTCTTGATGTTGTGGAACAGGATCAGGGCCAAGGTTCACATGTTGAGTTCCCCCTGTCATGTTGCTTAGGGTACTTGGACCTGGTCCATCACATGTTCTATCTTCCATGTTTGCTTCAATGTTTTCACTGCTTCTCACCAGTCCAAGCTCCTCATCTTCTGGTTCCTGTCTCTCAGCAAGAGTGTTAGTTTCATCAAAGACAATATGTACACTCTCTTCTACACAAATAGTTCTTTTATTATACACTTTATAAGCCTTGCTATGTGATGAATATCCCAAGAATACTCCCTCATCACTTCTGGGATCAAATTTTCCTAGGGAATCCTTGCCATTATTGTGCACAAAGTACTTGTATACGAAAGACCTAAGGTGGGATATGTTAGTCTTTCTCCCTTTAAGTAATTCATAAGGAGTTTTCTCTACCAGAGTCCTGGTCATGCATCTATTTATTTGTAGCATGCAGTGTTTATTGCTTCTGCCCAGAAGCTATGGGGTAGTTTTCTAGAAAGAAGCATGGTTCTTGCCATATCTTCAAGAGTTCTATTCTTTCTTTCAACAACCCCATTTTGCTGTGGGGTTCTAGGAGAAGAAAAATTGTGATTGATACCATCTTATTGATGCTAGTTGATTTCCTAACTGATGTTTAGTTTTCTTAACAAATGAGGTGAACATATCCAATGCTTCATCCTTAGATGTCAGAAATAAGGTCCAAGTGAACCTTGAATAGTCATCAACTAGCACCGTTACATATTTCTTACCACCTCTGCNGAGGTATTGACCATTTTCTTACTTTTGAAAGAAGATCTTACCTGCTTCCCCCTTGCACATGCCTCACAAACTTTGTCTTCCTTGAACTTAATGTTAGGAAGCCCTACCACTAAGTCTTTAGAGACTAGTTTGTTTAGCTAATTTACACTTGCGTGACCAAGTCTTTTGTGCCACAGGAAGGGATCATTGTCCAACACACTTAGGCAAGTGAGTTCATTTTCAGACAGTGTGGACAAGTCTATGACATATATGTTATTCATTCTTTTTCCCTGCAAAACAATCTTGTCAGTAAGCAGGTTAATCACAAAACATGTTGTGGAAGTAAAGGCAACTAGGTTACCTCTGTCACATAGTTGTGACACATTGATTAGGCTATATTTCAAGCCATCTATCAGGTACACATGTTCAATGGAACGTGTGTCATCCTTACCTACCTTACCAACGCCAATAATTTCACATTTCTTTCCATTTCCAAAGGAGATATTTCCTCCTTTGAGGCTTTCAAGTGAAAGGAACTGTTCCTTGTTCCCTGTCATATGCTTTGAGCAGCCACTATCTAAATACCAAATTTGGCTG
>ML432933.1:0-27820 GCA_005239525.1 Nicotiana knightiana
CAAATCCTAAGGGGATTTCCCTCACACAAGGTTAGACAAGCCATTTACCTCAAATCTCGCTCTCTCAGTCAAGTAGTATGCCTTTCACTCGATTTTCCAACTACGATCTACTCGAATCTAGCCAAGACAATTTCATACTATAAATATTGTTACAAGAAACCGATTTAAATAATGAAACTACGACTTTAGCAAAGAAGTGAAAATTCGGCCCAAAAAGTCGACCCGGGTCCAGGTCTCGAAATTGGGTAAAGTCATAAATTACGAACACTCATTCGACCACGAGTCCAACAATACCAATTTTACCAAAATTAGACACCACATCGCCACTCAAAACCTCAAATTAAACACTCAAAATAACTAGCCTCAAACTCCCAAATTCCACCTTAAATGCACACAAGCTAGGTGGAAAAATCAATGAGGAAACAAGATTATCGATCAAAAATAAGCACAAGGGACTTACCTCAAGAAATCCCTCAAAACTGTTCTCAAGAATCGCCAAAACCCGAGCTCAAAATGTTCAAACGTGATAAAAATCTGGAGCCCTCTAACTAATATAATATGCCCAGGCTTTTCGCTTTTGCGGTCAAAAATTCGCTTTTGCATTATCGCTTTTGCGGTGAAGTCTCCGCATCTACAGAGTTCACTTAAAATCCCAGATTTCCTACCTGCGTGCCAACATCCGCATCTGCAGAATCGCTTCTGCGGTCCCTCGTCCGCTTTCGCGGAAGCCTTGGCCACCCCAGATCCCTTACTCACTCCGCTTCTGCAATCACCCTTCCGCATAAGCGGCTCCGCTTATGCGGTCTTCACGTTACATCTGCGACCACTGGCCATTTCCCCAGCCCCGCATCTGCGCCCAATTATTCACTTATGTGGGCTCGCACCTGCAGTCAGTCTTGCGCAGGTGCGATTGCACTAGAACTGGTGCTTTCAACCATTCTCACAAGTCCAAATTTGATCCGTTGATCATTCGAAATCCACCTGAGGCCCCACGGGACCTCTTACTAAATATACCAATCAGTCTGAAAACATCATACGAACTTAGTCGAGTCTTTAAATTACATTAAACAACACTAAAAACATGAATTGCACATCGATTCAAGCCTAATAGACTTTAAGCCTAGCAAAGGCTGGAATGGGAAATTCTTTCCCAGAAAGTGTAACCATTGGTGCAAGAAGGAAGATGGAGCTTATGGGAATTGCTACAACAAATACTGCTACTGCTATTACAAATGCTGAAATACAATATATAGCCATAGGCCTTTTCTTATGGCACGTGAAGTTTGTCTTCTATAATATAATATAGTATAGATAAATAAATGACCATATTATCTTTTATGGTCTTATTTGATGTGTTGTGACTTGATGTTTTATATGAAATATGTAGTATTACTGTATAGGGTAAAAATTGTACTCCTGCACTTTTTTATCTTTTCTACTCCTAATATAATAATGTCACAATCCAAAATCGAACTAGCCATGATGGCATCTAACGCAATCATTAAGTAAGCCAATTAACAATAAACCAGTTCAAATGATATTTATTAAGAGAAGAAATGATAATACAACTTAACTACTATACAAAGAATTTCTCAAGGACTGAAAGTACAAATCATGAGCATCTAAAATTTAGAATTTACAAAGCTGGTATGAAATAAAGTACATCATCTGTTTGAAATGTAAATGAACAGAACTCGAATGTAATGCTACCAAGGACTAGTGATAGCCATAACTAGAACGCAGGTAAATCTTCCGATCCAGCTCCCGCTGTACACAACAACATCAGCATCCAACATTTACACGCAAGGTGCAGAAGTGTAGTATGAGTACAACATTTACACGCAACGTGAAGTTTGTCTTCTATAATATAATATAATATAGATAAATAAATGACCATATTATCTTTTATGGTCTTATTTAATGTTTGTAACTTGATATTTTATATGAAATAATAGTAATTATATTTCATGTTTTTTTTAATATCAAAACTTAAAAAACTATCCGACCTTTTTAAATTAAATTTACAAACCTTTTCAATATCCTTAGAAAGAAAAAGGAAAAACATTAGAAACTTGTTTTCCAACACTTTGCAAAGTCATGAAAAATGTGGTTCAACACTTGTAGTGCAAAAAACTTGTTTCCAAATTAAAAATTATTGGGAACTTGAACAAAGATAAAACCAAAGATTACTTTATTCTTCAAGTTGAAGATATAGAGTTTGTAGTTCATATGCTTTATGGGTTTACTAACATGAATTTGTTTTCAAAATTAACCATAGGCAAGAGCGTCAATCTTGACTTTAAGAACAATGGTTAAAACACAAGATTAAAAAACAAAAATATTTTTCTTCAACTTTGCAATACAGATGAGCTATCATTTTATAACACTTTGAATAGTTTAAAAAAATTTATAATGCAAGGCTTAAAATTACTTGAATTACATTTGTTAAAAGAAAGAAAAAATTTATAATTTGCTTAAACTGCTGAATTAACTTATATATGCTTTTCCTTGGAACTCATTTTACTCCTAAATAGGACACATATTCAAGCAAATCAAAAGAAGAAATTCTTTTTAAACATAATACTAATAATAGTAATAAGTATACTAACAAGAAGTTCTTTCTTAAACATAGAGGGTGTTTGGATGAACTTAAAAGCTGGTCAAATTAGTTTTTCTGCATGTGGTCCCTGACAAAGAGTATACACGATAATACTCAGCTGAGCAAGTGAAAAGCATCGAATTTACCAAAACACCCTGAACCACCCGAACATGGGCGAAGCTACCTTTCTCCAAGGGTGGTCAACTAACCACCCTTCGCCGAAAAATTATACTCTATATAAAGTAAAATATTACTTGTTATTGATTAAAATTGAACACCCTTACATAGTCTAATAGCAAAGGTTTGAACACCCTTATTAAATTTTCTGGCTCCGCCACTGCATCCGAAGCTCCTCTCTTAGCCGCTTCTATAATAGTAGTAATGTAGTATTACTGTATAGGGCGAAAATTATACTCCTGCACTTTCTTTCTTTTCTACTCTTAATATAATAATTTTGCGACATAAACAAAATAGATTTTACAGGGGCAGAGCTACAGTCGGTAAAGGGTGGTTAGTTAAACATTCTTCGTCGAAAAAATATTATACTATGGTATATAGGGGCGAAGCTACATTCACTTAATTAGGCTGGTCAACTAACCACCCTTCGTTGAAAAATTACATCATATATATATAGGTAAAATATTAAGTTTTAGAGGTATATAACATATATTGAACATTCTTTATCAGATTTTTTTTTGCTTCGTTCAAATTTGAACACCCTTAGCTTATGGACAAATTCTTAACTTTCGCTACTGAATTGGTATATAAGTCAAATATGACTCTTTTCGTACAATATACTAAATCTTGAACCACGTTAAACACCACTGGATTCTGGACTCATAAGAGTACATAAAGTTATTTAATTATTCTTTTCAATTTTATTACATATCTAGTAACAACAAAGTGGAAGCAGCTTAATTCATTGTCTCAGAAATGACATTGAATGATTTCCCTTAGCATAAATAGGTGCATATGCAAGGCATTCCCTTAAAAAACCCTTTCTACAAACAATACCTTCCAAAAATATGGCACTCATTGAGTGGAGAGGTTCTCTAGACTATGTTTCCGGCGGAATGATTTCATATTTGAAGACACAACAGATGGTTGGGAAGGATTGTTTATCTTATTTGACTTTTATGAGGGATGGTGGTGCTGATACTCCTACTATTGTTTCTGTTCCAGTGGTACAAGTTTTTCCGGTGTGTTTCCTACAGACCTGCCGGGTATGCCATCCGAAAGGGATATTGACTTTGGCATTGACTTGGTGTCGGGCACTAAACCCATTTCTATTCCTCCGTATCGTATGGCACAAGCTGAGTGAAAGAATTGAAGAAGCAGCCTCAGTAACTTCTTGATAAGGGGTTTATTAGGCCCAGTGTGTCGCCTTAGGGTGCACCGGTTCTGTTTGTGAAGGAGAAGGATGGTGTCTGAATGGCTCGAATCTAGTCAGAAACAATTCAATATACTCGACACGAACTATAGAAACCAATTCTATATGAAAATACAAAAAAATTTCGAGTAAAATCAGAAATTAAATTAAAAAATCGGGCCCACATCTCGAAATTCGACAAAAGTTACAAAATACGAACTCCTATTCAATCACGGGTCCAACCATACCATTTTTACCAAATTCTGAAATCAACTCAGCCCTCAAATCCTCAAATTTAACTAAGAGGGTTTTCAAAATTTTTCCAACTTAAAGCACCAATTAAATGCTAAAAATAATAATAGGTTTGGATACTTTAACCACATTTGAGTTAGGAATTCTTACCCCAATATTTTCTCTTGAAATCTCCCAAAAATCACCTTTGCCGAGCTCTAAATCGCGGATAATGAGAAATGGGACGAAATCCCATTTTCAGAACTTCAGTTTTGCGGTCTAGGGATTTACATATCTTGATTGCACAACTCCCTTCGCGATCGCGTAGAACAATTTCTGCTCAGGTTCATTTTATTCTTCGCGATCGCGGGAATGGCTTTGCCATCCTGAAACACAAATTGCATAGGCTGCCAATTTGCACTGCCCGAATGAGACGTTCCATACGCGAACACGAAGCATGACCCTTCAGACCTTCGCGCACGCGGACTGCTTCATGAGATTGCGAATCATAAATTTGAGTGCTCCAGCTTCTGTCTCATTTCCTCTTCGCAAACGCGGTCAACTCTACACGTTCGTGATGCACTGGGATCCAACCTTCCACGATCGCGTGCCTCTCTTCGCAAATGCAAAGAGTAAAAATCATAGCTCACAAACATCTCTTCTCGATCGCGGTAATGGCTTCACGATCGCGAAGCACAACGCACCAGATGACAGTTGAAGCTCAAAAACCAGATTTTTCCAAAGATTAAAAGGTCCATAGGCTATCCGAAACTCACTCGAGCCCTCGAGGCTCCAAACCATACATGCACACAGGTCCAAAAACCTCATACGAACTCGCTCGTGCGAGCAAAACACAAAAAATAACACCTAGAACTACGAATCAGACACCAAACCAAATGAAATTTTTAATGAAACTTACGAATTTCTAGTTTAACAACCGGACGTCCGAATCAAGTCAAATCACTTTCTTTTGGAACAAAATTTGGTAGACATGTCATAAATATAGTAATAGACTTATACTGAGTTTCGAAACAAAAATATGGAATCGGTATAAACAAAGCCAAACATCAGTAAAACTTGGAAACTCTTTAAGCTTTCAAACTTCTATTTTTCAATAATTGGCGATAACTCAAGCTAGGGACCTCCAAATTATATTTTGAGCATATGCCCAAGTCCCAAATCATGGTATTGACCCATCAGGAATGTCAATATAATGATCGGGTCCATTTTTTAAAATGTTGATCGAAGTTAACTTAAGTGAGTTTTAAAGCACTAATTCACATATTTATCAATTTTCACATAAAAGCTTTCTAGGAAAATATACTGACTACGCACCCAAGTCGAGGAATGCTAAATGGTGATATTCAAGGTCTCAAAACACTGAAATGAATATTAAATTTGTCGATGACCAATCGAATCATCACATTATCCACCTCTAAAACAAACGTTCGTCCTCGAACAGAATTAGAAAAAGTACCCGGGCTGGTGAAAAGGTGTGGATATCTACTTCCCATGTCCAACTCGGGCTCCCAGGTTGATTCTTCAACCGGCTGACCTCTCCATTGCAATCGAACTGATGGAAAATTCTTAGACCTTAATTGTCGGACCTGCCAGGCTAGAATAGCTACCGGCTCCTCCTCATAAGTCAAATCCTTGTCCAATTGGATTGAGCTGAAATCTAACACATGGGACGGTTCACCATAATATATTTTCGACTCATAGACATATGGAACACCGGATGAACTGCTGATAAACTAGGTGGTAGTGCAAGCATGTAGGCTACTTTACCCACCTTTTCAAGAATTTCAAAGGGTCCGATATACATAGGGCTCAGCTTGCCCTTCTTTCTGAACCCCATTACACCCTTCATAGGTGAAACCCGGAGTAATAATCTTTCTCCAACCATGAATGCAACATCACGAACTTTGTGGTCGACATAACTCTTTTGCCTAGACTTAGCTGTGCAAAGTCGGTCCTGAATAATCTTGACCTTATCGAAGGCATCCTGTACCTAATCAGTACCCAATATGTGATGACCCAAGAGGTCATGTTGTGTAATTTAGTAAAAAATCGTGTTCCGAGGCCCCAAAAGCCTCTGTTAATCTAACCTCGATGTGTGTGCACAGCTCGAGCGTGTAGCCGAGAAGTATTTATGTGGAAATGTGTTGAATGATTGAATTTATAATAATTAATGGAATAAAGTTGACTTTGGTCAACATTTTTGGTAAACGGACCCGAACCCGAACCCGAACCCGTGATTTGACGGTCCCGGAGGGTCCGTAGGAAAATATGGGACCTAGGCATATGCCCGGAATAGAATTCTGATGTCCCAAGCCCTGAGAAATGAATTTTTAAAGAAAATTGTTTTCTGAAAATAAGAAAGTTTGAAAATGAACTTTGATGTGAAATTTGTGTTACCGGGCCTGTATTATGGTTCCGAAGCCCGGAACAGGTTTGATATGTGCTATGTGAGTTATCTATAAAATTTGGAAAGAAACAGACTTGGTTTGACGTGTTTCGGATCAAAATTGGAGAATTTTGAAGTTTATGAAGTTTAAGAAAATTCTATGAGTTTTGGAGTGTAATTCCTTATTTTTTATGATATTTTGGTGATTTAAATGCATGAATAAGTCCGTAGGATGAATTAGGAGTCGTGTGTGTTTTTGGTTTTGAGCCCCGAGGGCTCGGGTGAGTTTCAGATAGGTAATGGAGTGCTTAAGTTGTGAAAAATCTGGTGTTCCTTAAGTTTTCTGGTGTCTGATGCTTTCATCAGTGAGATCGCGTATTTTTCCCTGGGATCGCATAGCCTTGGCGTGTGATGGGGTCTGATGCACTATGTGATCGCACTTGCTTCTCCGCGATCGCATAGTGTAATAGGTAGGAAGGGGGCTGGTGGTTAGTTGTTCAGTGCGAACGCACCTCAACGGGTGCGATCGCGGAAGGTCTAGGGTTAATGTTGTGCAAACGCAGGTGGGGTGCTGCGAATGCACAAAGGTTAGCGTAGGGTCAGGGGCTGGGTAGAATTGCCCCGTGCGATCACAAAGGACCTCCTTCTTCTCCAATCCCCATTGAAGACCTCCAAGCCATTTTCTCCTCCATAGCCATTTGGGTAAGTGTTCCTAACACCAGTTTCTTCCACTTTCCTTCCCTAATCACTAGAATCTAGGCCTAAAAATCCTAAAATCAAAGTAGAAATTAGGGGTTTTGGGTAGAGTTAGGGTTTATGGAATTTTGGGTAATTCAACCTCAATTTGGGGTCGGATTTCAAAAAATATATATATATTTGAACTCGTGGGGGTATGGGTGATCGGGTTTTGGTCCGAGCCTCGTGTTTGGACCAAGTGGGTCCGGGGTCGAATTTTGGTATTTTTGGAAGAATGATAGGAAATGAATTATTAGGCTATGGGATCGATTTATTGAGTCATTATTGATATACTTAAGTTAATTATGTCTAGATATTGTTGTTCCGGAGTTGAATTCAAAAGGAAAGGCGGTGTTAGAGGCTTGATTGCTATTTTTGGACTCGAGGTAAGTGTCTTGCCTAACTTTGGTGAGGGAATATGTATTGTATTCTATGTGTAAAGTGTTTATCATATTCAATGCATAGGTGAGGTGACAAGTACATAGGCATTGTGTGTCAAGCATGTCCGTGAGTCTATTTTCGATAAAAATCTTGTTATTACTTCCATGTTCATTATAATATGCAATTTTCTCTACTTGGAAGTTGATTATTGTTGAAAACTCTGGTTGATGAACTCATGATGTATTGGTTCGATTGAGAATGTAACACCTCGTACCTTAGTATTTGCATGTATCGTAGTAAAACCATGTTAGTTGGAAGACACCAAGGCTGTATATGAAGTTATAAATATAAGACTCCGAAAGCTTATGGAATTTTGAAAACGTTATATATTACCTTGATATGGTGCTTTTTTTGAAGAGAAACATTCTTTTGTAAATGTTTGATAAATATGATTATCAAAATCAATTAGTATTATATATTTGATAAGTGTTAGTTAAACACTTGATAAGAGGAAACTTCTAAATAATATTTTATGTATTATAAGAAAAGAAATCTCTTCCTTACAAGAAAAATTATGTTTTTATCCTCTTTAGAAATTATTTTCTCATAATAAAAGTTATTTTTACCTATCTTGAGAATTAATGGTACAAAAATATATACTCTAGATATTTGGATGAAAAATTATAATTTTATAACATATATTTTTAGTGTCAAAATGTTTATGATATATTAGTATAATTTAAATTTATAAAGAACTCATGATTTTCTTTAAATAGAGATATGATGAGTTGATTATTAAATAATTTTAGAAGTATGAGACAAAGATTTTAAGTCCCAATTTTATTATCATACATGAATTTGTTATTTATACCGTACACTTATATATTTTATTACCTTTATATGAAGTAATGTGATATGTATAACTTACACGTGCTCAACTTTCCTTAAAAGGTTACACCTTTATTAATTACTTATGTACCACCGCTAAAGTTAATAAACTTTGCATAAGATCTTTATCTTATCTTACCTTCCTTACATATAAATCAATAAGCAGTAGTTTACATTCCTCTGATTTGCAATTCAACGAAGTACCAACAGAAGCCTTATTTCTTCTTTAACAAAGAAGAATAATATCTTAATTGGAGGTCCCTTTATCAAATTATCTCCATTGAAGTAAGGTGTAGGGAAGATGCAAAAGAAGCGATCTTCTACAAGCTCGTATAAGCAATTAAGGTATGTTAAGATTATCTTTTTATCATATTAACAATTAAGCGTACGACAATTTCTAGCCTTTATATGAGATTAGGAAAATTAAAAGTTGAGAAAATATATGTATTTTTATATGGATATTTTAATGAAATATAGTGTATGTATTCGTTTTATATAGTACCATATGACCATGATAGTAGGGTATAAAGTGTATTAAAAGTAAGTAACAGTTTAAGTGAATTGAGACAATTTTTAACTATACGTGAAATTGATTAATTACCGGATAACGAGATACTACCTAATTACCTAATAAATGAATAAAGATTAAAATTTCTCCCAACCCCCCACGTGGTAGCCACATAGAAATACATTAAGTGACTCATGTAGCAAGGTGTCAACAGCAAAGGACAAGACGCGCTAGCGAACATCTAGTTTAGAGAAAATCCTAATTTGCCTGAATAGACAGTTTTACTACCAAGAAATGATGTGGAGCCAAGTAGAATGGTGGAATGGTTAAGGTGGGTTTGTAGTAATTTATTGATTGATTAATATCTGGAATACACTTGCAAATTATCACTGGTTTGTTATTATGAATGGAAAGGATCATGGGATAACAAATGGGAGTTCAAAGTTGTCCTGTCTACTTCTTTCGTTAGAATATGAAGCGTAGTAAAACTTTCTTTGAGATTTTTCTTGTTTTAGGTACCCAATAGACGTTTTATTTTTGATATAGAATAAGATTCTGAGGAGGTTAGGCATATTGGATTACAATCTCTTATTCAGACAGTCATGGTTCTTCGATGCCGTTTGCCTCATTCCGTCGTTCAATTTTGAGTATTAGAAGTGAACCCCAGGTATGTGAGGCTATCCCTTTCCTTCTTTTATACGACTCGGATTGTACATAATGTAATAAATGAGCTTCCAAAGATACTTTACTCTTAGAAGCTAGCAGTATTTACATTGTTTCCCTTCTTACGGAACAATTGGTGTTGAGGTTGCTTCTCATATTCTTATGTTATCACTGTTGTTTGTACTTCCTGATTCTTATAAGATTCTCGATGAAGAGTTAGCCCTAATAATGTGTACGGAGAATATCGACCTTACGTCACTCCGAAATATTTAGAACATGATTCCAATGAGTCATGCATGCATTATATATATGTATCTATTTTACTCTACCGAGCCGCGCTATAGTCGGCCGGGAATGGCACCTATTGTGCAACCACTGATCAGTTGAGTTTACCGAGTCCTCTTTGAGGCCGGGTATGATATGATGATGATGATGATGCCCACAGAGTCGAATGTTCTATGATGATGATGATGCCCACAGAGGCGGATGCTTTTAAAAGATAATGTATATATATGTATCATGCATTTCATGTTATTGTCTCTTAGATCTCCTACATATCTCTTTACATTGTTGTTCTTATTTATGCTTTTCTGCCTTACGTACTCAATACATTATTCGTACTGACGTCCTTTTGTTGGGGACACTGCATTCATGTCTGCAGGTATAGACAAATAGTTTGACAAGCCCTCATAGTAGACGAGGTTAGCATTCAGCGAAGGATCGTTAAGACTCCACCTCATTCGGAGTGTTGCCGCTTGTATGAGTCATTGTGTCAGAGTTTTGCTATAGACGGATGGATAAGTCGGTGCCCTGTCCTATTTGAAGTTAAATATTCTTAGAGGCTTTTTAGACAGAGGTTCAGTTTGTACTGTATCAGAGGTCTTGACGGCTCATATGCATTCATGTTTTAAGAAAAATGATTCATTAATACAACGTTTTCCCACTTGCAATTGTACATTACGAGTTGTGGCCGCGTTGGCCCATGATAGTTACAAAAAGAATGAACGAGTTGCAGAGTGGTTCGCTCGGGCAAGTTTGGCACCGGGTGCCAGCCACGCCTCCCAAGGTTTGGGGCGTGACAGAGAACCCAGTTGTAAAGGATATATTTGAAATGATTGGTTATAGCTGAGACCCTTGCCGGGCAATCGTTATGATATTGACTGATACTTTTCCCTTGCCAGGTGATTTTGAATTTTATTTCCACTATGCTACATTCCTTGCCATTGATATTGTCATTGTTTTAGTGAGGAAGAGTGTAAATCACGAAGGGCGATACCGTGCCATGATTTACATTGATTACATCATAATTTGCATAGTGAGGAAGAGAGTAGAAGCACGAAGGGTGATGTCGTGCTGATTGATCACTATTGTTATGCACGAGGGGACATTCCGTGCCGTGATTGTGATGTTTTATGCACGAGGGGATATTCCGTGCCATATTTTATATTGTTATGCACGAGGGGACATGCCGTGCCGTTTCTTTTTACTGTTTAATTTGTGTTGCCAATCCCTGTTATTATTTTCGGATATTTTAGACTATTGTTTTCGTTTCCGTCATTTCAGTATTTGTTATCTCTTACCCCCAGCATGTTTTTCCCCGTAATCGTATTCTTGTTTAGTTTCTACTATACTATTGAACTGCACAGGTACAATTTGTTGTCGTGTCCTAGACTCGTCACTACTTCGCCAAGGTTAGGCTCGGCACTTACTCAGTACATGGGGTCGGTTGTACTGATGCTACACCTGCACTTCTTTATGCTGTGCAGATTAAGCAGCCGGACCCAGTGGACATTGCTGGTGGGAGTGTCCTTCAGTCCATTCCAGACGACACCGAGGTAGTTCTGCATGGCGTTCGTGGATCTCGGCGTCCCTGTCTATCTTTCATTCTGTCTTTTATGTGCTTTCCATACAGGTACACCATTTTATTTTCAAACTATTGTTTTTAGTCAAATCTTATACTAGTTCATGAGGTTGTGACTCCAATTTTGGGTTTTGTACTTAAAGGGATTCCAACGTTATTACTTGTTGTTATTTCGGCTTATGTTAATGCTTCCGCACTTTATCTCTTTTATCTAGTCAATATTTTTATTTTCATTTGATATTAAAGCAATTCAGTTAACACGTTGGCTTGCCTAGCGGGTGCAATGTTAGGCGCCATCACGACCTAAAGATGGGATTTCGGGTCGTGACATGTTGGTATCACAGCACTAGGTTTCTTAGGTATCACAACTCACGGACAAACTTGGTAGAGTCTGATGGATCGGTACGGAGACGTCGGTACTTATCCCCTAGAGGCTACAAAGTTAGGAATAACTTCACTTTTCTTCTTTCTTGTCGTGCGATTTGAAATTCTAAATGCTAATTGAGTTTCGGTTATATCCTCTCGCAGATGGCGAGAACGCGTGCTTCCTCATTTACCGATCAGCAGCCCGACTCTCCTGTTGCAGCTCCTACGAGGGGCCGAGGCCGTATTAGAGGTCGAGGCAGGGCTCAGCCCAGAGCAGCAACCCCAGTAGAGGACCCACAGGTAGACTTTGCCGGTGAGGTTCCTACTCAGACAGTTCCAGCTGAACCAGCTCGAGTCCCAGAGTGGTTCATTTCCACCCCGGTGCTTCAGGACGCTCTAGTCCGCTTAGTGGGGCTCATGGAGAGTGTGGCTCAGGCCGGTCTTCTTCCTACTGCACCAGCCGTCTCTCAGGCTGGGGGAGGGACCCAGACTCCTGCTAGTCGCACACCAGAGCAGCTAAATCCTCAGTTCCAGACTTCGGTACCTCAGACAGCCGAAGAAGCTCAGTCGGGCATTGTGGCCCCGGCAGTTGAGGGAGCAGCTATGTCAGCAGATGCTTTATAGAGATTGGATAGATTTACCAAGTTGTTCACTACTACATTTACTGGTTCACCATCAGAGGATCCCCAGGATTATTCGGACAGCTGTCATGAGGTTCTTCGGAACATGGGCATAGTAGAGTCCAATGGAGTTGATTTTTCTACCTTTCGTCTTTCGGGTTCCGCCAAGATTTGGTGGAGAGACTATTGCTTGACCAGGCCAGCTGGGTCTACACCATTGACTTGGGCTCAGTTCTTAGAGGTATTCTTGGGGAAGTTCCTTCCCGTTACTCAGAGAGAGGACCTTCAGAGGCAGTTTGAGCGTCTCCAACAGGGATCTATGACTGTCAGTCAGTACGAGACCAGGTTCATCACTCTAGCTCGTCATGCTATTATGATACTCCCCATTGATCGTGAGAGAGTGAGGAGGTTTATTGAGGTTTTGGCTCAGCCCATCAGGCTTCAGATGGTCAAAGAGTCAGGTACTGATATTTCGTTCCAGGATACGGCCAATGTGGCCAGGAGGATTGAGATGATTATGTCACAGGGTGGTGGTTAGGGGGCTGACAAGAGGCCCCGTCACTTCGGTCGATTCAGTGGAGCCTCATCTGGGGGAAGGGATTCTTCAGGCAGAGTTCATCTTCCCAGACCCTATCAGTCGGCACTTCAGGTAGCTCACAGTGCACCGCCAGCTCCTATTGGTGCACCACCAGCACCTATCAGTGCACCACCGCATCAGAGTTACCAGGGTGGTTATCAGGGTCGACAGGGCCAGTTCCAGAGTCAGCAGCCACATTAGCAGAGGCCTTGTTATACTTGCGGTGGTTTGGGGCATATTTCCAGGTTTTTCTCCCGAGGCCCTGGTGGTCTCAGTATTAGGGTTCCCATGCCATGGTTCCTGCATCAGGCGCACCCCCACCCCCTCATCAAGCTAGGGATGGCGGTCGCGGTGCCAGAGGTAGAGGTCAGACTCATAGAGGTGGAGGACATGCCACGAGAGGTAGAGGTCAGGCCGCAGTAGGTCGACCCAGAGATGATCAGATTGGAGGGGCTCAACCCCGGTGCTATGCTTTTCCTGCCAGGCCTGATGCCGAGGCTTCTGATTCAGTTATTACAGTTACGGTTTTAGTTTTCATCTGAGAGGCTTCGGTGTTATTTGATCCAGGTTCTACATTCTCCTATGTGTCTTAATATTTTTCCCCTTATTTGAGTATGCCCCATGATTCCTTGAGTACTGCTGTGCATGTGTCTACATCGGTGGGTGATTATATAGTGGTAGATCGAGTCTACCGTGCTTGCTTAGCAGTCATTGGTGGTCCGGAGACTCAGGTTGATCTTTTGCTTCTTGATATGGTTGACTGCGATGTTATATTAGGGATGGATTGGTTATCCTCTTATCATGCTTCTTGATAGGGGTGCTTGGCCTATCTGGCCTATGTTCGTGATTCTAGCACCGAGGTACCTTCCCTGGAGTCTGTGCCCATGGTTCATGAGTGTCCAGAGGTATTTCCTGCTGACCTGCCGGGTATTCCACCCGACAGGGATATTGATTTTTGTATTGAGTTAGCTTAGGGCACCCAGCCTATTTCTACTCCGCCGTATCGTATGGCCCCGCCAGAGTTGAAGGATCAGTTGTAGGATTTGTTGGATAAAGGCTTCATTAGGCCTAGTGTTTCTCCTTGGGTGCTCCAGTATTGTTTGTCAAGAAGAAAGATGGCTCGATGAGGATGTGTATTGACTACCGGCAGTTGAATAAGGTTACTATTAAGAACAAGTATCCTTTGCCGAGGATTGATGATTTATTCGACCAGCTTCAGGGTGCTTTAGTGTTTTCCAAGATTGACTTGAGATCTGTTACCATTAGCTGAGGATTAGGGCGTCTGATGTCCCTAAGACAACCTTTCGCACTCGTTATGGGCATTATGAGTTCTTGGTGATGTCATTTGGGCTGACAAATGCCCCGCTGCTTTCATGGAGCTGATGCACCGAGTGTTCAGGCCTTATTTGGACTCATTTGTGATTGTTTTAATTGATGATATATTGATATACTCTCACAGTAGAGAGGAGCATGAGCACAACCTTAGAGTCGTCCTCCAGACTCTGAGGGATAGTCAAAATTCTCCAAGTATGAGTTTTGGTTGAGTTCAGTTGCATTTTTAGTCCATGTGGTATTGTCAGATGGTGTTCAGGTGGATCCCAAGAAGATTTCAGCAGTCAGAGATTGGCCTAGACCCACCTCAGCTACAGAGACCCGGAGTTTCTTGGGCTTATCAGGTTATTATCGCCGGTTTGTGGAGGGATTTTCATCCATTGCAGCTCCGATGACCAGGTTGACTCAGAAGAGTGCTCAGTTCAGGTGGTCTGAGGAGTTTGAGGTGAGCTTTCAGAAGATCAAGACATCCTTGACCACGGCACCAGTGTTAGTTTTTCCTACAGGTTTAGGATCGTATACCGTGTATTGTGATGCTTCACGGGTTGGGCTTGGTGCAGTGTTGATGCAGGATGGAAAGATTATAGCCTATGCTTCTCGTCAGTTGAAGGTTCATGAGACGATCTATCCAGTTCATGACTTGGAGCTAGCAGCTATTGTACATGCATTGAAGATTTGGAGGCATTATTTGTATGGTGTGCCATGTGAGGTGTTCACGGATCATAAGAGCTTACAGTATCTGTTCAAACAGAAGGAGTTGAACATGAGGCAGAGGAGATGGTTAGAGTTGCTGAAGGATTATGATATTACCATTCTTTATCATCCGGGAAGGACAATGTGGTGGACGACGCCTTGAGCCGGAAGTTAGCTAGTATGGGTATTCTTGCTTATTTATCAGTCGGAGAGCGACCTCTTGCTTTGGATGTTCAGGCTTTAGCCAATCGATTTGTGAGATTGGAGGTTTCTGAGACTGGCAGTGTTTTGGCCCATACCGTGGCCTGTTCTTCATTGTATGACCGTATTCGGGCCAGGCAGTATGATGATCTCCATTTATGTGTTGTTAGAGATAGAGCCAGGCACGGAGATTCCAAGAAGGTTACAGTTGATGTTGAGGGAGTTTTGAGGATGCAGGGTCGGATTTTTGTACCTGATGTGGATGGTATTTGTGAGTTGATACTTCAGGAGGCCCATAGTTCTTGGTATTCTATTCATCCGGACGCCGCAAAGATGTACCAGGACTTGCGGCAGCACTATTGGTGGCGGAGGATGAAGACGGATATTGTAGCTTATGTAGATCGGTGCTTGAACTGTCAGCAGGTTAAGTACGAGCACCAGAGACCCGGTGGTTTGATGCAGCAGATTCAGCTTCCCGAGTGGAAGTGGGAGCGTATCACCATGGACGTTGTGGTTGGACTCCTACGGAATCAGAGGATTGTTGATGCAGTATGGGTCGTTGTGGATAGGCTGACCAAGTCAGCGCACTTCATTCCAGTATCAGTTTCGTATTCAGTAGAGAAGTTGGCAAAGATCTATATGAGAGAGATTGTTAGACTGCATGGTGTGCCCATATCTATTATATCAGACCGAGGTACTCAGTTTACCTCCTATTTCTGGAGAGTATTTCTGCGAGAGTTGGCACACAAGTCGATTTGAGCACAAGATTTCATCCTCAGACGGACGGGCATTCCGAGCGTACTATTCAGATTTTGGAGGATATGTTGCGAGCTTGTGTTATTGACTTTAGAGGTTCATGGGACCAGTTCTTGCCTTTAGCTGAGTTTGCCTACAACAACAACTATCAGTCGAGCATTCAGATGGCTCCGTATGAGGCGTTGTATGTTAGACGGTATCAGTCTCCAGTCAGATGGTTTGAGCCGAGAGAGGGTAGATTGTTGGGTTCTGAGTATGTCCAGGATGCCTTGGACAAGGTGAATATCATTCAGGATAGATTTCGCACCGCTTAGTCCAGACAGAAGAGTTATGCGGATTGCAGAGTTTGAGATTTAGCATTTATGATAGGCGACCGGGTATTTCTTCGGGTGTCGCCCATGAAGGGCGTGATGAGATTCGGAAGGAAGGTCAAGTTGCGCCCTAGGTACATTGGTCCATTTGAGATTCTGGACAAGGTAGGAGAGGTGGCCTACAGACTTGCCTTGCCACCTAGTTTGTCAGCCATGCATCCAGTATTTCACGTGTCTATGCTCGGTAGCCATATTAGATCGGCAGGTGCGACAGTTGAGATCGAAGATTTATCCTTCAGTTCGTGTTCAGTGGAGAGATCAGCCTGTTGAGCCAGGTACTTGGGAGTTTGAGCCCGATATGCGGAGCCGTTATCCCACCTTTTCCCTGATTCAGATACTTTTCTATGTTTGTTCGAGGACGAACGATTGTTTTAGAGGTGGAGATTGTGATGACCCAAAAGGTCATCGTATGTAATTTAGTAAAAAACTGTGTTCCGAGGCCCTGAAAGCCTCCGTTAATCTCACCTCGATGTGCGTGCATAGCCCGAGCACGTAGCCGGGAAGTCTTTATGTGGAAATGTGTTGAACAATTGAATTTATAATAATTAATGGAATAAAGTTGACCAATATGTTTGGTAAACGGACCCGAACCCGTGATTTGACGGTCCTGAAGGGTATGAAAATATGGGACCTAGGCGTATGCCCAGAATCAAATTCCGAGGTCCGAAGCCCGAGAAATGAATTTTTAAAGAAAATTATTTTCTAAAAATAAGAAAGACTTTTGAAAATGAACTTTGATGTGAAATCTGTGTTACCGGGTCCGTATTATAGTTCCAAAGCCCAGAACAGGTTCAATATGTGTTATGTGAGTTATCTGTAAAATTTGGAAAGAAACGGACTTGGTTTGACGTGTTTCTGATCAAAATTGGAGAATTTGAATGTTTATGAAGTTTAAGAAAATTCTATGAGTTTTGGAGTGTAATTCCTTGTTTTTCATGATATTTTGGTGATTTAAATGCATGAATAAATCCGTAGGATGAATTGGGAGTCGAGTGTGTTTTTGGTTTTGAGCCCCGAGGGCTCGGGTGAGTTTCGGATAGGTAACATAGTGCTTAAGTAGTGAAAATTCTGGTGTTCCTTAAGTTTTTTTGTGTCTGATGCTTTCATTAGTGCGACCGCGTATTTTTCCCTGCGATCGCATAGACTTGGAGTGTGATGGAGTCTGATGCACTATGCGATCGCACTTGCTTCTCCGTAATCACATAGTGTAATAGGTAGTAAAGGGGCTGGGGGTTAGTTGTTCAGCGCAAATGCACCTTAACGGGCACGATCGCGATCGCGGAAGGTCTAGGGTTAATGTTGTGCGAACGCAGGTGGGGTGTTGCGAACGCGAGGTTAGCATAGGTTCTGGGGCTGGGTAGATTTACCCTGTGCGATCGCACAAGGACCTCTGTGATCCCAGATCTTAAGCAAATATACCTCTATGCGATCGCACCTCATGTTCCGTGATCGCAGAGAACAAAATCGCCCAGTGATTTATAAAGTTCAAAAACAGAATGGTTACGGGATTCTTCCCATTTTCCACTTCCTCCTTCTTCTCCAACCCCCATTAAAGACCTCCAAGCCATTTTCTCCTCCATAGCCATTTAGGTAAGTGTTCCTAACACCAATTTCTTCCAATTCCCTTCCCTAATCACTAGAATCTAGGCCTAAAATCCTAAAATCAAAGTAGAAATCAGGGGTTTTGGGTAGAGTTAGAGTTTATGGGATTTTGAGTAATTCAACCTCAATTTGGTTTCGGATTTCAAAACAAATCATATATTTGAACTCGTGAAGGTATGGGTGATCGGGTTTTGGTCCGAGCCTCGTGTTTGGATCAAGCGGGCCCGGGGTCGAATTTTTGTATTTTTGGAAGAATGATAGGAAATGGATTATTAGGCTATGGGATCGATTTATTGAGTCATTATTGATATACTTAAGTTAATTATGTCTAGATATTGTTGTTCCGGAATTGAATTCAAAAGGAAAGGCGGTGTTAGAGGCTTGATTGCTATTTTTTGGCTCGAGGTAAGTGTCTTGCCTAACTTTGGTGAGGGAATAGGTATTGTATGCTATGTGTTAAGTGTTTATCATGTTCAATGGATAGGTGAGGTGACAAGTACCTATGCATTGTGTGTCAAGCATGCCTGTGAGTCTATTTTCGATAAAAATCTTGTTATTACTTCCATGTTCGTTATAATATGCAATTGTCTCTACTTGGAAGTTGATTATTGTTGAAAACTGTGGTTGATGAACTCATGATGTATTGGTTTGATTGAGAACCCAATTTTAAAGGATATATTTTAAATGATTGGTTATAGATGAGACCCTTGCCGGGCAACCGTTATGATATTGACTGATATTTTCCCCTTGCCGGGTGATTTGGAATTGTTTTTCCACTATGCTGCATTCATTGCCATTCATGTTGTCATTGTTTTGGTGAGGAAAAGTGTAAAGCACGAATAAGGGTGATGCTGTGCCATGATTTACATTGTTTACATCATAATTTTCATAGTGAGGAAGAGAGTAAAAGCACGAAGGGTGATGCCGTGCTGATTGATTACTATTGTTATGCACGAGGGGACATTCCGTGCCATATTTTATATTGTTATGCACGAGGGGACATTACGTGCCATATTTTATATTGTTATGCACAAGGGGACATTCTGTGCCGTGATTGTGATGTTTTATGCACGAGGGGACATTCTATGCCATGTTTATGTTGTTTATGCATGAGGGGACATTCCGTGCCATATTTTATATTGTTATGCACGAGGGGACATGCCGTGCTATTTTTTTTTAATGTTTAATTTCTGTTGTCAATCCCCGTTATTATTTTCAGATATTTTAGACTGTTGTTTTCGTTTCCGTCAGCATGTTCTTCCCTGTAATTGAATTCTTGTTTAGTTTCTACTATACTATTGAACTGCACAGGTACAATTTGTTGTCGTGTCCTAGCCTCGTCACTACTTCGCCGAGGTTAGGCTCGGTACTTACTCAGTACATGGGGTCGGTTGTGTGACGACCCAAAGGGTCATCACCTATGTTATAACCCATCCCGTACTTCCGATGCCTTTAAAACCTTATTTATAATTGCCTCGAATTGTGTGCACAATCCGGGCGCATAGCCGGACAACTTAAATATGAAATTCAGTGAAAAATGATATGATTTTGATATTAAAATGAATAAATTTGACTTCGGTCAACATTTTTGGTAAATGGAACTGGCCCCGTGATTTGATGGTCCCGGGGGGTCCGTAGGAAAATATGGGACTTGGGCGTATGCCCGGAATCGAACTCCGAGGTCCCAAGCCCGAGAAATTAATTTTTGAGTAAAATTGTTTTCTGAAAATATTTAAGGAAATTGAAAATGAAATCTAGTCAGAAAGTAATGGTATCGGGCCCGTATTTTGGTTCCGGCGCCCGGTACAGGTCTTATATATGTTTTAGGAACTTTCTGTAAAGTTTGGTTGAAATCGGATTTTGTTTGACGTGTTTCGGACTTAAAAATGGAAAATTTGACGTTTTTATGAAAATTGATAGAATTCATGGATATTGAGGTTTAATTCTATGTGTATGATGTTGTTTTGACGATTTGATTGCACGGGTAAGTTCGCAGGATGTTGTGTGAGTAATATGTAAAATTTGGTGTCGTTCCGAGATGTATAGGTCAGTTCGGCACGTTGTTAGCGAAGTTAGAAAACATAAATTCCTAAGTTTCGTTCTTGAGGTTTGGGGGTGTGATTTCGAGTTTTAGTGTTGTTTTGGGTGTTCTGAATACAAGAGCGAGTCCGTATTATGATTTGGGACCCGTTGGTATATTTGGTGTGGAGCCCCGAGGGCTCGGGTGAGTTTTGGATATGCCACGGAGTTCATATTTGAACTTGGAAATCTGCTGGTGTTCTGTTCTGCAGGCTTCGCAAATGCGAAGCCAGCATCGCAAATGCGAAGCCAGCATCGCAAATGCAAACATTGCACTGGCTGGCAGTGATCGCAAATGCGAAGGTGCACTGGCTGCACAGTGTTCGCAAATGCGAGCCTTTATTCACAAATGCGAACCCCTCCTCCTGCCCAGTTATCGCAAATGCGAAGTATTCTTCGCAATTCCCATGCAGGGGTGTTCGTAATTGCGATGCAAACCAGTGGTAAGTGGTTTTTACTCATTTCTTTCAATCATTAACATCATTTAACATGTTTTCAACTTAAAATCAAAGATTTTCATGGGTGAAATTGGGTGATTTGGGTAGAGCTTAGGTTTTTTCAAAAAATTGGGGTTTCATATTTTCTCAAACTCAACACTCTTAGGCGATTTTTCCAAAGAACAAGAATCTTGCAAATCAGTTGTAAGTGGTTTTTACTCATTTCTTTCAATCATTAACATCATTTAACATGTTTTTAACTTAAAATCAAAGATTTTCATGGGTGAAATTGGGTTATTTGGGTAGAGCTTAGTTTTTTTTAAAAAATTGGGGTTTGAGTGGCTGATTGACCTCCGATTTGAGAGATTTTTATATGGCTAGACTCGTGAGAGTTCTAGGGTTCTGAAAATGTAAATTTTACCCGACTCTGAGATTTTGGGCTTAGGGGCATTTTGGTCATTTCACCTAATTTTGCGTCGTAACCTTTAATTGAATAGTAGAATCAGTTGCATGAGATGTTATTTACGGTATGAAATTTATTTGAATAGATTTGGGCCATTTGGAGTCGGATACTTGTGTCAAATGTGTGGTTTCGGGTCGATTGCTATACTTTGGACCCGAGGTAAGTGTTCGGTCTATCCTTAGCTTGAGGGAATATGAGTTGAGTCTTGTTTTCTACTTGCTAATTGTAGAGTATGATGTATAGGCATGGTGAGGAGTATCTATACATTGGCGTCTAGCATGACCATGAGTCCTTATATTGTGAATATTCTGGTTTTGTGGTAATTTCCATGTTTAATTGATGATTTCTATATGTTGTGAAGAATATGCGGAGGGAATTGTATCATGTAAACTCTGTTGGAGCATTGGCTCAAATTTTAACGAATAACGAAGAAATATGAGATATTACGTCTTTGGAGCATTGGCTCAAATTGTGAAATGAATAATGAAGAATTTTGAGATATTACATCCTTTGGAGCGTTGGCTCAAGTGATAGAGTAAATTATGAAATGAAAGTGAAGGAAAGAGAAAGAATTACTAAAATATACCCTTGCCAGGTCATTGTTGCTTTTGATATTGTTCCCTTTCCGGGATTTAATTGTTTTAATTGATTGTTCCCGGTTGTTGAATTATTGTTCCCTTGCCGGGATTTCTATTCCTATTGTGTCTACTCCCTTGCCCTTGTTGTGATTTCTGTTTGGGTGAGGAAGAGTGTTAAAGCACGAAGGGTGATGTCGTGCACTATTTTCTATTGTAAGGAAGAGTGTAAAGCACGAAGGGTGATGTCGTTCCGTGATTCTTATTAAAAGCACGAAGGGTGATGTCGTGCCATGATTCTTATTAAAAGCACGAAGGGTTATGCCGTGACATGATTCCTATTAAAAGCACGAAGGGTGATGCCGTGCACCTGTCTTAGTGAGAATGAGAGTAAAGCATGAAGGGTGATGTCGTGCACTTGTCTTAGTGAGAATGAGAGTAAAGCACGAAGGGTGATGCCGTGCACTTGTTTTGGTGAGTATGAGAGTAAGGCATGAAGGGTGATGTCATGCACTTGTTTTTTCCATGTTGTTATTCTGATACTAGTCAGTTACCTTGTTCTATTACTTAAATAAGTGTTTTCTTTTCCCTTTTTGTACTCTAGCATGTTTTTCCCGTAAGTGTACCTAACTTTTTACTTTCTGCCGTTATTTCTACATACACATTTATTTGAACTGCACAGGTTTATTTGGTAGTCCGGTTCTAGCTTCGTCACTACTTCGCCGAGGTTAGGCTGGGCACTTACTACATGGGGTTGGTTGTACTGATGCTACACCTGCACTTCTTTATGTTGTGCAAATTACACGACCGGACCCGGAGGACATCATTAGTGGGAGTGTCTTCCAGCTCATTATAGAGGCTTCAAGGTATACCAAATAGTGTTCGTGGGCCTTGGCGTCTCTTTTATCCCCTTGTTTTCGATTCTGTCTTGTTTTTCCTTTAGTTTTAAAGGCAGACATGTATTTCCTTTCGGACTTGTATTTAGCACTCTTAGACAGTTCGTGAGTTTGTGACTCCAGGTTTTGGGAAATTTATGCGTTGTTGTATTATGTTATCCTTATTTAGCTTGAAACCACATTTAAATTCCGCTGTTAAAAAGTGAATTGTTTAGTCTATCCTATTAAATTGGTGTTAATTTTCTAGTTTATTTATATACGTTGGCTTGTCTAGCGGGTTCAACGTTAGACGCCATCACGGCCCGATGGTAGGATTTCGGGGCTTGACAAGTTGGTATCAGAGAACCAGGTTACTTAGGTCTCACAACGCACGGATAACTTGGTAGAGTCTGAAGGATCGTAAGGAGACGTTTGTATTTATCCCGCAGAGGCTGCAAAAGTTAGGATGACTCCATACTTCTTTTCATCTCTATCGTACGCTATGAATTCCCAGTACTGATTGAGTTTCTATTCTATTCTCTCGCAGATGGAGAGGACGCATGCTTCCCTTGGTTCCGCAGCCTGGCACTCCTGTTACAACTCCTACTAGGGGTCGAGGTCAAGGACGAGGCAGTGCTAGAGGCCGAGGCTGGGGCAGGGCTCAACCTAGAGCTGCAGCCCCAGTGGAGGATCCTTAGGTCGAGTCTAACGAGGAGGTCCCAGTTCTGGTAGTCCCAGTTGGATCAGGTCAGGTCCTAGAGGGGTTCATAGCTACCTAGTGCTTCAGGACGCCCTTGTCCGTCTAGTCGGACTCATGGAGAGTGTAGCACATGCGGGTCTTCTTCCTACAGCACCAGCCGTCTCTCAGGCTGGGGGAGGTGCCCAGACTCCTGATGCCCGCGTACCAGAGCAGCTAGCTCCACAGTTTCAGACTCCGACACCTCAGCCAGCCGGAGTAGCGCAGCCAGGTATTGCAGCACCGGTAGTAGAGGGAGCAGCTATGACAACAGATGCTTTGTGGAGACTTGACAGGTTCACTAAGTTATTCACTACTACTTTTACTGGTTCACCCTCAGAGGACCCCCAGGATTATTTTGATAGCTACCATGAGGTTCTTCGGAATATAGGCATGGTGGAGTCCAACAGAGTTGACTTCGCTACTTTTCAGTTATCGGGCGCAGCCAAGGGTTGGTGGAGAGACTATTGCTTAGCCAGACCAGCTGGATCTACACCTTTGACTTGGACTTAGTTCTCAGAGGTATTTCTAGGGAAGTTCCTTCCCATTACTCAGAGAGAGGACCTTCGGAGGCAGTTTGAGCATCTCCAATAGGGATCTATGTCAGTCACTCAATATGAGACCAGGTTCATCACTCTAGCCCGACATGCTCTTATGGTACATCCCACTGATTGGGAGAGGGTTCAAAGATTTATTGAGGGATTGGCCTGGCCTATCAGACTTCAGATGGCTAGAGAGTCCGGTACAGACATATCGTTCCAAGATGCGGCCAATGTGGCCAGGAGGATCGAGATGATTTTGTCACAGGGTGGTGGTCAGGGGGCTGACAAGAGGCCCCGTCATTTTGGTCGTTTCAGTGGAGCCTCATCTGGGGCAGGGATTCTTCAGACAGAGGTCATCCTCCCAGACCCTTTCAGTCAGCTCTCTAGGTTTCCCATGGTACTTCAGGTGGTCGTGGTTCTCAGACGCACTATTCTAATCAGCAGCCTTACAGTGCACCGCCGTTTCAGAGTTTCCGGGGTGGTCATTCAGGTCGACAGGTTCAGATTCCCTCAGCAGCCAAGGTCATGTTACACTTGTGGTGATCCAGGTCACCTTGCTAGGTTTTGCCCTCGAGCATCAGGTAGTTCTCAGCATGAGGGTTCTCGTGCCATAGTACAGGAACCAAGTGTTCCACAGCATGCCCAGCCAACTAGAGGTGGGGGTAGAGGTGCTAGAGGTGGAGGTAGAGGTCATAGAGGTGGAGCTCAGGCCGCAGAGAGGTGGGGGCCAACCAGTAGCCGGCCATCCCAGAGATGTGGTTTAGGGTGGTAGGGAGCAGCCCCGATGTTATGCTCTTCCAGCCAGGCCAGAGGCTGAGTCTTCAGACGCAGTCATTACAGGTATTATTCGGGTTTGTGATCGAGATGCTTCAATGCTATTTGACCCAAGGTGTACGTATTTGTATGTCCTCTTATTTTGCACCATACCTGGTCATGCCTAGTGATTCACTGAGCATTCCTGTTTATGTATCTACACCAGTGGGTAATTTTATCGTGGTCGATCGTGTCCATCGTTCTTGTGTTGTGGTGATTGGGGGTCTTGAGACCCGTGTTGATTTGTTGCTTTTAGGTATGGTCGACTTTGATGTTATATTGGGGATGGACTGGTTATCCCCATACCATGCTATCTTGGATTGTCATGCCAAGACGGTGACCTTAGCCTTGCCAGATTTTCCCTGATTGAAGTGAAAAGGAACTCCTGGTCATTCTACCCGAGTGTTATTTCGTACGTGAAGGCTCGGCTTATGATCGAGAAGGGGTGTTTGGCCTATATGGCTTATGTGCGCGATTCCAGTGTTGAGGTTCCCTCTATTGATTCGGTACCTATGGTTCGAGAGTTTCCTGAGGTTTTCTCTTCAGACCTGTCGGGGATGCCACCCGACAGGGACATTGATTTCTGCATTTATCTGGCTTCGGGCACCCAGCCCATTTCTATTCCGCCGTATTGCATGGCCCCGCCAGAGTTGAAAGAGTTGAAGGAACAGTTGCAAGATTTGCTTGAGAAGGGTTTCATTAGGCACAGCGTTTCTCCTTGGGGTGCTCCAGTATTGTTTGTGAAGAAAAAAGATGGTTCGATGAGGATGTGCATTGATTATCGGCAATTGAACAAGGTTACAATCAAGAATAAGTATCCGCTGCCGAGGATTGATGATTTGTTCGATCAGCTTCAGGGTGCCAGGGTGTTTTCGAAGATAGAATTGAGATCTGGCTACCATCAGTTGAGGATTAGGGCATCCGATGTCCCTAAGACAGCTTTTCGCACTCGGTATGGGCATTACGAGTTTTTAGTCATGTCGTTTGGGTTGACAAATGCCCCAGCAGCTTTGATGGGTTTGATGAACCGAGTGTTCAGGCGCTATTTGGACTCATTCGTGATAGTCTTCATTGATGATATATTGATATACTCCCGCAGTCAGGAGGAGCACGAGCAACATCTCAGAGTGGTTCTTCAAACTCTGAAGGATAGTCAGCTTTATGCAAAGTTTTCAAAGTATGAGTTATGGTTGAGTTCAGTTTCATTCCTGGGTCATGTCGTGTCAGAAGAGGGTATTCAGGTTGACTCGATAAAGATTGAGGCAGTCAAGAACTGGCCTAGACCAGCATCAGCTACAGAGATTCAGAGTTTCTTGGGATTAGCAGGATATTATCGTCTGTTCGTGGAGGGGTTCTCATCTATTGCAGCCCCAATGACTAGGTTGACCCAGAAGGGTGCCTAATTCAGATGGTCGGACGAGTGTGAGGCGAGCTTTCAGAGGCTCAAGACAGCTCTGACTACGGCACCGGTATTGGTTTTGCCCACAGGTTCAGGGCCTTATACAGTCTATTGCGATGCTTCCCGTATTGGGCTTGGTGCAGTATTGATGCAGGATGGCAAGGTCATTGCTTATGCTTCGAGGTAGTTGAAAATTCATGATAAGAACTATCCAGTGCATAATTTGGAGTTGGCAGCCATTGTCCACGCATTGAAGATTTCGAGGCACTATCTGTATGGCGTGGCGTGTGAGGTGTTCACGGATCATAAGAGTCTTCAGTACATGTTCAAGAAAAAGGAGTTCAATTTGAGGTAGAGAAGATGGTTGGAGTTGTTGAAGGATTATGATATTACCATCTTATATCACCCGGGGAAGGCCAATGTGGTGGCGGATGCTTTGAGTAGGAAGTCAGCTAGTATGGGCAATCTTGCTTTTATTCCGGTCAGTCTGAGGCTGCTTGCTTTGGATGTTCGGGCTTTGGCCAATCGATTTGTGAGGTTGGATATTTCTGAGCCTAGTTGAGTGTTGGCTTGTACGGTCGCTCGTTCTTCATTATTGGAGAGTATCCGTGATCGGCAGTTTGATGATCCCCATTTGTGTGTCCTTAGGGACACGGTGCAGCGCGGAAGTGCCAAGCAGGTGACCTTAGATGATGATGGTGTTTTGAGATTACAGGGGCGAGTTTGTGTGCCCAATGTGGATGGGATTTAAGAGTTGATATTAGAGGAGGCCCACAGTTCCCAGTACTCTATTCATCCGGGCGCCGGAAAGATGTATCAGGATTTGCGGCGGCATTTTTGGTGGCGTAGAATGAAGAATGATATTGTGGCATAAGTGGCGCAGTGTTTGAATTGTCAACAGGTTAAGTATGAGCATCACAGGCCTGGTGGTTTATTTCAGAGGATTGAGCTTCCCGAGTGGAAGTGGGAGAGGATCACTATGGACTTCGTTACCGGACTTCCGTTGAATCGGAAGAAGTTCGATGCAGTATGGTCATTGTTGATAGGCTAACCAAGTCAGCGCATTTCATTCCTGTGGCAGTCTTCTATTCATCCGAGAGGTTAGCTGAGATCTATATCCGGGAGATTGTTCTCCTTCATGGTGTTCTAGTATCTATCATTTCGGACTGGGGCGCGCAGTTTACCTCGCGTTTTTGGGGAGCAGTTCAGCGAGAGTTAGGCACCCAAGTGGAGTTGAGCACAACATTTTATTCCCAGACGGATGGGCAGTCCGAGCGGACTATTCAGATATTGGAGGATATGCTCCGGATTGTGTCATTGACTTTGGAGGATCATGGGATCAGTTCTTGCCTTTATCAGAGTTTGCCTATAACAACAGCTACCAGTCGAGTATCCAAATGGCTCCTTATGAGGCTTTATATGGTAGGCGGTGTTGATCTCCGGTTGGATTGTTTGAGCCTGGAGAGGCTCGGTTGTTGGGTACAGATTTGGTTCAGGAGGCCTTGGACAAGGTCAGGATCATTCAGGATAGGCTTCGTACAGCTCAGTCCAGGCATAAGAGTTATGCAGATTGCAAGGTTCGAGATGTGGCTTTCATGGTTGGTGAGAGAGTATTGCTCCGAGTGTCGCCTATGAAGGGCGTGATGAGATTTGGGAAGAAGGGCAAGCTTAGCCCTAGATTCATTGGTCCGTTTGAGATTCTTGATCGAGTGGGAGAGGTGGCTTATAGACTTGCATTGCC